>JASDQU010309974.1:52418-63655 GCA_032191745.1 Picea mariana | reverse complement strand
CCTGCGTGTATGAATCCCTCAACCACGGGTTTATGCGTGTAACGACAGATCTCTCTGGCCTAAAGATGCTAGAATACATCTCTACCCTGAAAAAAAATTTTTAACCCACACTTTCTGCCGAGGAAAGTGATCTGATACCACTTGTAATATACCAGATATAAAATGTATGCAGAACAAAAATAAAATGCTAGTAATGGTAGAATAATAGCAATATAACCAGAACATTCACCACAATAACACTGAAATGATATGGGAATAATAACAAAAATAACACTTTGAATTTGAAAGCAATGTTCACGGGCCTCTTCGAGGGGGCAACCTCCAGTTGAGTAGAGATCTATTACAATAATATCCAAGCTAGGGTTCTCATACCCTCGACTCCTATTTATACTAAAAATAAGCATCTAGAGGAAGAACCTTCTAGAAGCGGAAGCTTCTATTAGGTCTTCTTACATCCGCCTTATTCTATTTTATTGAAAGGCCTTATTAATATTGACCTTTATTACATCCGAATATATTGTTCTACCTATGTGTAGGTTAGGACCCTAACAAATTCATATCACCCCCTACTAGTGTAAGGGGGTCACTCAGAGCACATACATTCACCAATTCCTCCCAGAAGGGGATTCTGTCAGCATAAGGACCATAAACATTAAGGAAAAAAAATGAAAACCCTACATCCTTTACTTCCAGTTTGGTGGATATAATTGAGTGGTAGGAGGAAGAAGACAAATCTTTGCAAGTGGGACTCCAGTCTGTGATTAAACCCCCCAAATGACCAACAACATCAATTGCAAAAAATGACCAATTGTTGAGCCAGGGTTCCAGAATACCCCTGACTTTTTCTCTAGTACACATGGTTTCTTGGATTAAAACCACATCAGGATTGAGGTTGAGAAGAAGTCTCTCAAGGGAAATTTTTTTATGGGTTCCTCCAAACCCTCTTGCATTAAATGATAAGATGATCATGATGGGAGTTTTCAGGGCATTCCCCGTTATAAAGGCCTTAGTAATATATACTTGCTTACCTTTTTTGTTTTCTAGTACCACTTTTTCCTGAGCCTTGAGAAGGTGGGATTTTATTCCCATTGGATTGGATTGAGGCGGGTCAAGGGAAATCCCACCTCTGGAGGGGAACTATCCTTTTCCCTTCCCTATGGATGTAGGGCATAACCTTTCTTAGGGGTAGGCACCTCAAAATATGAACCTGTAGGAGAGTTCCTTCTTAGGACCTCTCCTTCCGCATACACCACTTGTGATTTTTCAACTACCTCATGTGAATAAGGGAAGGAACCTATTGGGGCACCAGGGACCTAGATATTTTTTAGAAACCTTGAAGTGGGGCACAGACGAGGAGGGGGAAGGGGAAGGAGAAGCATGAAAAACATTTACAAGTGGAGTATGGAAGGAGGAGGAGGGGGAGAGAGCATACATTTGGAAACTTCTCTCATTCGGGGCGCTTGTGTCACCTAAGTCTCCTTTGCATCCACCATATCCATATTTGGTGAAGCCTCTTGGCATTTCTATGCAAGGGGAGACACTGTATCTGAGCTTCGAACTTCTCTTCTCTTTTTCTCCAATATTTTAGGTTATCAATTGATTAAGGGAGAAAACCACTTGCATTGTGATTAAATATGGAAAATAGCATGGTTCACGTAACATCAAAAAGGGAGTTTCTAGTAGTCCACTTTCTGGTGTCAGGTGCATTCCCCAAACACTAAATCCATATTTCCCACCAACCCTTCATGTTTATCCACCTAAATTTGGATCCAAGCCCATCTACGATCAAATTTTGTCTCAAGACCAGTAACGACACCCGATTTGTTACCTATAGTCTCCAAATCTTGTTGGCATGTTTACACACATAGTGTGCTTGTAATTGATGGCAAGATCAGAGTATGCATCGATGGAGAAACAAGAGAAGCATAAGCTTAGGTGAAGAAGCAAAGAGTAGGAAGAGATCAAAGCTCAGGAGAGATAGTGTTCTGAGATGCGCAGATGCGATCCCATACATCAAGGCTTGAAGAAGTGTCAAAGGTCATGGCCTTTGACACTTAGATATTTGAGAAAGCCAAATCTCAGAAGGAGGAGTGACAATGGTTATTAGATCACCAATCCTGAATACCTGATTTCTGTTAGATCAGAGTCCAGTAACCAGAGGAAGATTAGAGGAGAAGTACAGATCTGATTCATTAGATCTGAGTGCCGAGGACCAACAAATTTCGGATCTAGTATAACTATGAAGAGGATAAGGCCGAGATCCATCCTCCAACTCTGGGAAATGCGAAATCTCAATAAGATCTAAACCGTTGGATCCAGAGGACACATGGCGAGAGATCAACATTTCCCTGACTCACGAACTGGAAAATTCAAAGGTAAGAGTTGTAGGAACTCGCGAAACACGAAGTCTCAATAAGATCTGGACCATTGGATCACAGAGGGCTGTGGGCCGTTGATCTAGAGTATTTTGGATATTGGGAGTTGGAAGAGTTAGGGTTGGCTCACGTTCAAACACCTGACACATGAAGTCACGATTTGATCACAGTCATCGATCAAAGGGAGAACGAGGACCGTTGAATTGAGAAGGACATATGGCATACCACGTCAGCAGACCACATCAACAAGAACAAGTGGAATACTATGTCGGCAAGGACATGTGGCACAATCAGACAATTACAACTGTCAAGTTGATTCGACATTTCAGGTACGTGGAAATGAAAATTTCGAGTGATACGTGGCAACTGCTCAGCTCATGACATGTCATTGATTGACACAAGAGTTACATCACTCCAGGAGTTTTCTTCGGGAGTTTTACCACCAGTACTCACCCAAAGACCCGAAGTCCCGAAGGTCAAAGTCCCAAAGCGCAAGACATCCGTTGGATTAAAGAGGACACACGTTAGTGGATTGTCAACTCTGAGAAAAAGCAAAGGAAGGATGAATGAGAGTTTGATAATTGAAATCTCGGAAGTCCAGAGACATGAAGGAGATCTCGACTGTTGATCAGAGAGGGACATGTGTTGTTGGATCGTGAACTCCAGGTGAAATGCTCCGGGAGTAAATGAGAACTTGAGAATTGAAACTCCCAGAGCCCAAATGGAGAAATCGATCTCGCCCGTTGGTTTGGAGGGACATGTGTCATCTTATCGCTAAGACCAAGTATTGCATGTGGACAAAGGAAAGAAGGAAGAGCCGTTAATTGAAGAGGATAGATGTCAATAGATCTTTCATTCTGGAAGATATCCACTTAGCAACAACAGGGTTTGAGAGTTGAAACTCTCGGAGCCCGAATCATGAATGAAACCTCAGCCATTGATGGAGGAAGGAGAGATATGGTCCACAGAATTGAGAGGACAGATCTGAACCATCTATTCAAGAGCACCGATAAGATTGTCAGATCGACGATCATGCTCCATTGCGGGGCCAGAACATGCCCGGGCCTTAATTTTTCATGAGCAAGCCGCAATTGAAACCATGGATTTGGAGAAAGTACGCATGGAGGCTCATGGTGAATTGCGGGGTGAAAAGAAGTTTGTTCTAAACCACCTTTGGACGTGCCCGAAATTGCTTGGTCACATGAAGCTCATAGCCCAAGGTCATATCGTGAAATGGAGCCAACACTCACTAGACAGAAATCGGGAAGTGCCTTTTGAATAAGCGCTTGGTCACTGCCGGTGGTCATGCGAAGGAAGGGGCTAGAAGCGAAAGAAGCCATAATTGACTGGCTGGAACTGACAGAGAAGACAAAGAGTTTCGACAGCTAGAGAAGCTAAGGAATCTGAGCATAACACTTGCATATTATGAACACATTGAGTATAATTGCCAGAGAAGACAAAGAGTTGTGATGATGATCAGGTAGAGGACTCGACGTGAAAAAAACATGCAAAACAAAGAAGTGAAAGATGGACTACGAGTTAGCTATGTAGTCGTGAGGATGAGATGAAGTGAACGACCTGTAGGGAGAAGTGTGAAACAATGAAGAGGCACGTCATGAAGTATGCAGAAGGTGCACAAAGAGTATAAAAAAGCAGAACAAAGAAGAGATGAATGCTGTTGTTGAGTGTGGTTCATGCAGGTAGAAGCATGCAGTGTGTGCAGAAGCTGAAGTGCATAGAAGAGATGTGGTTCTTAGAATGGAAAGAAGACACAGATCATAAATCATATAAGAAGCAAGGAACAAAAAGGCACATCTGAGAGAATAACAGAAAGCGCAGTAGGCACGAGGAGAGAGACACTGACACATGAAGAGCAGAGCAGTGTAGGAGAACAATGATGAGACTAGTAAGACATAGATAAATGCTGTATCACTGTGATAAAGTCATAAAAATAAAATATTTATATTTCAGGGTGGAAGGGAGGTGCTAGGGAGGACTGGTGTCCTCAGAGTTTCAAGTGGGTTCTTGAACACAGGGAGTTGTAGCTTCCATCTGGTTGCAACCAGAAAAACCAGGGTGGTAGGGTGGTGCAAGGGAGAACTATTGTTTGATGTTATACAGGTCAGTTCCTGTGTGACTGGATGTTGGTGCTGGAACACTCAGGGAGTCGATGCTTCCTTCTAGTGGGTGCTAGAGAAATCAGAGAGTTGGTTCTCTCAACAAGTTGCTGCTTGTAAAACAAAGGTTGTAGCCTCAAGAGGATTTGGAGCTCATAAGAATGATAATGTAAAGAAAATAAAGATTACTTATCATATAAAGAAGAAGAGGTTTTTCCCTTTATGGGTTTCCTCAGAAAATATCTATCTCTGTATGTTTCATGTGTGTGATTGATGTTTAATATTCTATTTCTTACTCCCTTGCATCATTGTGATTGTCATTAAGTGTTTTATGAAGAGTTTAAAATGGGCATAATTGTTTAAGCACAATAACAACTGATTCAACCCCCCCCTCCCAGTTTTCCAACAATTGGTATCAGAGCCGTTTCCTTTTATTTAAAGGTAGATCAATAAGCTTAAACATGTCAAACCATGAAGGAACTTCAACCAATAAGGCCCCTCTATTCAATGGAACAAAATTTACCTTCTGGAAAGTTAGGATGAGAACCTACATAATGGATTTAGGTGCAGATGTCTTGGATGTGGTAGAGACTGGTTATGTAAAGCCAGTTGTACTAGCTAATGAGGATGACAAGCTAGAATTTAGCTTCAATGCTAAGGCTATGAATGCTATTCTGAGTGGGCTTGCAGAAGCACAATTTGTAAAGTTTATGCACTTAGAAACTGCCAAAGATATGTGGGATAAACTCATTAGCAGTTATGAAGGTAATGAGAAGGTAAAGGATTCCAAGATTCAAACCTACATAATATGTTTTGAAAATCTATAGATGAAAGAAGATGAAACTATTGGGAAGTAATTTCTGAGAATTGAAGAACTAGTAAATGAAATGAAAGCTACCGGTGAAAAAATTGAGGAAGCCTCTTTAGTTTAGAAAATTTTGAGATCTCTTCCAGATAGGTTCAACCCAAAGGTCTCCGCTATAGAATAACTTAATGATCTAAAAGCTTTATCTTTTGATCAACTTCTAGGAACGTTGACTGCATATGAAATGAGGATAGGTAAAGATAAATCCAACACTAGAGAAGCTTCTTTTAAAGATGATAAGAATGAGGAATCTGAGGCTGATGAAATTGAAGAAAAATTTGTGAGAAGACTAAAGAAAGGATCAAGCAAGTATCAAGGCAAGTTGCTCTTCAAGTGTTTTAAATGTGGAAATATAGGTCACTTTGCATATAAGTGTCCACACAAGAAGCAGGATCAAAATTATAAAGGTGAAAAGAAGTACAAACCCAGGAGATTTGGTAAAAATAAAAGTTTATGTGTAAACAATGATGTCTCTTCAGAAGACACAGATAATGACTCTTCCTGTGAAGATA
This sequence comes from Picea mariana, assembly GCA_032191745.1. Lineage (NCBI taxonomy): Eukaryota > Viridiplantae > Streptophyta > Pinopsida > Pinales > Pinaceae > Picea > Picea mariana. The sequence continues at coordinate 57,786 of JASDQU010309974.1, read as the reverse complement.
AGGTTAATGACTTTGTGCTTATGGCCAAAGAGGATTATGATAATAAAAATACATGAAGTGATGTTAATGATGAAGAAGCTGTGGTTGATATGGAAGGTGAACTAATCAGTGCCTTAGAAGAGGCTGACAGACTCAGACTCGAGAAGAGAAAACAAAAATAGTTGTTGATGCAGTTTGAAAATAATGCTAAAAAATCTGATGAAGACTTTTCCCTACTAAAGGTGGAGTTAGAAGAGGCAAAGAAGAGAGAGGACATCCTGAAACAACAGAGATCAGAAAATAAGGCAAGATGTGAAGCCTTGGAAGAAGAGGTAGTAAAAAACAGAAAAGAGATGGAGAAGTTTAAAGCATTGTATCTCCAAAATATTCCAAGAATTAAAGCCTCAGTAGAACTAAATGACATTTTGAAAAAACATAGATCTCCTTTGTTGAAGACTAGTTTAGGCTATGTAAGTGGTTCAAGCAACAAAGAAACAAAAAGAAAGAGCCAGTAAAGATGATCAAGTTCCAAGTCAACAGACAATCAGACCATGAGAGTACTCTGTCACCAAAAGCTAATAAAGACAAGATGATCCCTGATGAAAAACAAAGAGGCCAGAAGATGGAGCAACAATTGCCAAGAAGAAGGCCACCCTTCAGGTACCAAAATTTCTTCCATGTTTACTGCTTTTACTGTTCTAATTTTGGTCATAAGATTGCAAATTGTCAAATTAAGTTTAGAGACATGCAACTGAGGAGGTCAAGAAATAAACAATCAATAGACCATAGAACTAAACAACCAATGAATAGACAATGTAGCACCAATCACTTTGACCTACTGAACAATGAGCTCGAATGTTATAACTGTCATAAGTTTGACCACAAAGATGCAAACTTCCATATGAAGAATTACAAAACAGATGCAAGGATAAAACCCTTAGTTAAAAATGTCAGGACATGGAAAAATAAATATAGTGAAAATTGTGGTCTAGTACTTTCAGCTCAAAAAAGAAGAAGACCCCTGGTATATAGACAGTGGATGTTCCAAGAACATGACTGGAGATAAGGATAATTTTATGTCTATAAGTAAAGGCAAAATAGGAAATGTGACCTTTGAAAATGATGAACCAGGTAAAATCAAGGGTAAAGGGATGGTGAGTTTAAGTAATGGAAAAGGAAAGCCCAAGATGTCCTGCTTGTAGATGGGCTGAAACATAACTTGCTCAGTGTAATTCAAATGTGTGACAAAGGATGTGAAGTGGCGTTCACTTCCAAAGATTGTAAGATAAAGTCTGTAAATTCAATACAAGTGGTGGCTAAAGGCATAAGGACAGATAATAATGTATATGTGCTGAAATAAGATAGAGAAGAGTGTCATATAAGAAAACATGATGAGAGCTAGTTATGGCATAGGAGGCTTGAACATATAAACTTTGACCACTTAATCAAGCTCAAAAATCTTGAGGAAGTTAAAGATCTTCCAAGAATATCAAAGCCATAAGATTCTATGTGTAAACCCTGTCAAGTAGGAAAGCTAACCAGGACAAAGTTTAAATCCAAGAACTCTACTTCAATAGAGAAATCACTCCAATTAGTTCATATGGATCTATGTGGACCATCAAGACAGGAAGGCAGGGGAAAGGAAAACTACTTCATGCTAATCATTGATGATTACTCCAAACTCACTTAGGTTGCTTTCCTCAAAGAAAAAACTAAAGCATTTGAGAAATTTAAAATTTTTAAGGCTTTAACTGAGAATCAAACATGCAACATATTAAAGGTTGTGAGATCAGACAGAGGAGGAGAATTTATGTCAAGTGATTTCAAGGAGTTCTGTGATAAACATGGGATCAAAAGAGAATACACAATCCCAGGAACCCCATAACAAAATGGAGTAGTTGAGAGGAAAAACAAAATAGTTCAGCAAATGGGCAGGTCAATGATGAAAGAGAAGAACATTGGTCAAACCTACTGGGTAGAAGAAATACACACAACAATCCATATTCTTAATAAATCTCCTCTCATACCACACAGTGACAAGACACCTTATGAGTTGTGGCATGGAAGACCTGCTACAATCAAACACTTCAAAGTCTTTGGGAGTAAGTAATACATAAAGAATAATAATGAGAACCTTGGCAAGTATGATGACATGGATGATGAAGACATCTTCTTAGGGTATGCTAAAAACAACAAAGGATACATATGATATAATAAGAGGCTGCATAAATTGGTTGATTGTATTGACATAAAATTTGATGAAGGAATCCCAGTAAGAGAGGCGAACAATACTGAATCAACAACAAAGGATATAGGTGAAGTTGAAGCTGAATAGGTCTAACAATAATAACAAGAAGGCTCTGAGTCAGATGAAGATGCAAATACTCAGGCAGACTCAAATCAACAGACTACATCAAATTCTTCCTCCAAAATTATTCAAAAGAATCATCCTGCAAGTCAGATAATTGGTGAGAATGACAAAGGTGTACAAACCATGAGAAGGATAATAAAAAACACAGAGAAATCACATATGGCCTTCATATCCATGGTGGAACCCAAGAACTTCAATGAAGCCAGTGAAGATGTAAATTGGTTAAAATCAATGAATGAGGAACTGGACCAGATTGAAAAGAATAACACTTGGGAACTCGTTCCTAGGCCAACAAAAAAAATGTAATAGGATCCAAATGGGTCTAGAAAAATAAGATGAATGAGCAAGGAAATATTGTAAGAAATAAGGCTAGATTGGTCTGCAAAGGATATGCTCAAATAGAAGGATTGGACTTTGATGAAACATTTTCTCCTGTAGCAAGATTAGAAGCTATTAGAATGTTTCTTGCCTATGATTGTCATAAACAGTTTAAAGTCTATCAAATGGATGTCAAGTCAGCTTTTCTAAATGGATATCTAAAAGAAGAAGTCTATATGGGACAACCAGAGGGTTTCCAACTGTCAGATAACCTTGAATTTGTCTGCAAGATGAAGAAAGCCTTATATGGGTTGAAACAAGCTCCTCATGCCTGATATCAATGAGATGATATGTATCTACAAGACAAAGGGTTCAAGAGAGGAACAATTGATAAAAATCTATATATCAAAACATAAGGTAATGATCTACTCATTGTGTTGGTCTATGTAGATGACATCATCTTCGGTAGTAATAATGCTTCATTGGTAAAATGATTTGCTTCTGCCATGGAGCCTGAATTTGAAATGTCTATGATAAGGGAACTGTAATTTTTTCTTGGCCTACAAATTACTTAGAGGTCTGAAGGAATATTTATTTCTTAAGAAAAATATCTAAGAGAAATGTTGAAAAGGTTTCAAATGGAAGATTCTAAACCTATGAGCACACCTATGGTCACTGGATGTAAGTTAAGAAAGGATGATGATTCACATGATGTTGATCATAGTTCATATAGGTCTATGATAGGCAACCTATTGTGCATCAAAACATCCTGTCCAGACATATGTTGTTGGAATGGTAGGAAGGTATCAAGCCGCATCGAAACAGAGTCATTTGTTAGCTGTCAAAAGAATATTTAGATACTTGAAAGGAACAATGGACTATGGCATATGGTATCCTATGAATCAAAATTTTCAACTATTAGTCTATTCAGATGCCGATTGGGCTAATTGCGTGGATGAAAGGAAAAGCACGCGTGGAGGTGCATTCTTCCTAGGAAATTCCCTTGTATCATGCTTGAGCAAGAAGCAAGGTTCCATTTCCTTATCAACTACAGAAGATGAATACATTGCAACTGCCACATGCTGTACCAAAGTATTGTGGATGATTCAGACACTTGCAGACTTGGAGGTGAAATGTATTGCACCGATCCCAATTCATTGTGATAATACCAGTGCAATCAGTCTGTCAAAGAACCCTGCGTTTCACTCCAAGACCAAGCATACACCCATCAAGTATCACTTCTTGAGGGAATAGGTGACCAACACTATTATTTCTTTGCATTATATTCCTTCCAAATATTAGATTGTTGATATCTTCACTAAACTGCTTGCAAAAGATCAGTTTGAGTATCTACGCGAGAAGTTGGGCATGAACCCATTATCAACCTAAGAGGGTCCATCCTGTCAGGGGGAGTATGTACTGGTTGACTACTTGATACCTCCGAAAAGTACTGCAACAACTCAGGGGGAGCCTGTTTTCTTTGAAATTGATGTCAAAGGGGGAGAAAAGGAGCGGTTTGGATGCTATAGTTGGAGGTCCAAATAGATTAGTGCAACCAATCATGGTTTCCATCAATGCAAAAGGGGTAGATTGTTGGCATGTTTATAGGTAGAGTGTGCTTTTCATTGATGGAAAGATCAAAGTATGCATAGATGGAAAAACATGAACAAAATAAGCTCAGGTGAAGAAGCAAACAATAGGCAGAGATCAAAGCTCAGGATAGATAGCGTTCTGAGATGCGTAGATGAGATCCCATACATCAAGGCTTGGAGAAGGATTAAAGGTTGTGGCCTTTGACACTTAGATATTTGAGAAATACAAATCTCAGGAGGAGGAGTGACAATGGCCGTTGGATCACCAATCCTGAATACCCGATGTCTGTTAGATCAAAGTCCAATAACCAGAGGAAGCACATAGGAGAAGTACAGTTATGATCTGTTAGATCTAAGCACCGTGGACCAAAAACCATCAGATCCAGTATAAATGAAAAGAGGATAAGGCCGAGATCCATCCTCCAACTCCGTGAAATGAGAAATCACGATAAGATCTGAACCGTTGGATCCACAGGACACGTGGCGAGAGATCAACATTTCACCTACTTGCAAACTAGAAAAGTCAAAGGTAAGAGTTGTAGGAACTTGCGAAACGTGAATTCCCGATAATATATGGACCGTTGGATCACAGAGGGATATGGGCCGTTGATCTAGAGTATTTCAGATATCAAGAGTTGGAAGAGTCAGGGTTGGCTCACGTTCAAACACCCGACACACGAAGTCATGATTTGATCACAGCCATCGATCAAAGGGAGAACGAGGACCACTTATTTGAGAAGGACATATGGCATACCACATCAGCACGAACAAGTGAAAGACTACATCAGCAAGGACACGTGGCACAATCAGACAATGAAAAGTGTCAAGTTGATTCAACATTTTAGGTACGTGGAAATCACAAATCCAAGTGACACATGGCAACTGCTCAGCTCATGACATGTCATCGAGTGACGCAAGAATTACGTCACTCTGGGAGTTTTCTTTGAGAGTCTTACCACCAGTACTCACCCAAAGACCCGAAGTCCTGTAGTGGAGGACAACCGTTGGATTAAAGAGGACATGCCTTAGTGGATTTTCAACTCCGGGAAAAAACAAAGGAAGGATGAACGAGAGTTTGACAATTGAAATCTCGGAAGTCCGGAGACAT
>JASDQU010309974.1:37185-51939 GCA_032191745.1 Picea mariana | reverse complement strand
AGGAGTAAAGGAGAACTTGAGAATTAAAACTCCCGGAGCTCGGATCGCGAAATTGATCTCGTCCGTTAGTTTGGAGGGACACGTGTCATCTGATCGCTGAGACTAAGGATTGTGCATCGAAAAAGGAGAGAAGGGAGAGCCTTCAATTGAAGAGGATAAATGTCAGAAGATCTTCCATTCTAGAAGATATCCAGTCAGCAACAACAGGGTTTGAGAGTTGAAACTCTTGGAACCCGGATCACGAAGGAAACCTTAGCCGTTGATGGAGGAAGGAGAGATCTGGTCCACAGAATTGAGAGGATAGCTCTGAACCGTCCGTTCAAGAGAACCGTGAAGTTTGTGAGTTCAACAGTCATTCTCCATTGTGGGGCCAGAACATGCTCGGGCCTTAATTTTTCATGAGCAGGTCGCAATTGAAACCATGGTTTTGGAGAAAGGAAGCATGGAGGCTCGTGGTGAATTGTGGGGAAAAAATCAGTTTGGTCTAAACCACCTTTGGAAACACCCGCAATCACTTGGTCACATGAATCTCATAGCCCAAGGTCATATCATGAAAGAGAACCAACACTCACTAGACATAAATCAGGAAGCACCTTTTGAATAAGTGCTTGGTCACCACCTGTGGTCATGTGAAGGAAGGGGCTAGAAGCCAATGAAGCCATAATTGACTATCTGTAACTAACAGAGAAGACAAAGAGTTTCGACAGCTAGAGAAGTTAAGGAATCTAAGAATAACACCTACAGATGATGAACACACTAAGTATAACCGCCTGATAATTCAAAGAGTTGTGATGATGATCAAGTAGAGGACTTGACGTGACAAAGACATGCAGAACAAAGAAGTGAAAGAGGGACTACGAGTTAGCTATGCAGTCGTGAGGATGAGATGAAGTGAATGATCTGTAGGGAGAAGTGTGACACAATGAAGAGGCACGACATGAAGTATGCAGAAGGTGCACAGAGAGTATAAAAATGCAGAACAAAGAAGAGATGAGTGCTACTGTTGAGTGTGGTTCACATGGTTAGAAGCATGCAGTGTGCAGAAGCTGAAGTGCACATAAGAGACATGGTGCATAGAATGGAAAGAAGACACAAAGCATAAAACATAGAAGAAGAAAGGAACAGAAAGGCATATATGAGAGAAGAACAAAAATCGTAGCAGACGTGAGGAGAGAGACACTGATGTAGACAGAGCAGAGTAGTGTAGCAGAACAATGATGAGACTGGTAAGCCATAGATAAACATTGTATCACTATGATAAAGTCATAAAAATAAAATATTTATATTTCAGGGTGGAAGGGAGGTGCTAGGGAGGACTGGTTTCCTTAGAGTTTCAAGTGGGTGCTTGAACACAGGGAGTTGTATCTTCCACTTGCTTGCATCCATAAAAACTAGGGTGGCAGGGTGGTGCAAGGGAGAACTATTGTTCTCTGTTATACAGGTCGGTGCCTGTGTGACTAGAAGTTGGTGCTACCATCCAATTGGTGGTGGAACACTTAGGGAGTCAGTGCTTCCTTCTAGTGGGTGCTAGAGAAATCAGAGAGTTGGTGCTCTCAACAATTTGCTGCTTGTAAAACAGAGGTTGTAGCATCAAGAGGAGTTGGAGCTCATAAGAATGATAATGTAAAGAAAATAAATATTACTTATCATATAAAGAAGAAGAGGTTTTTCCCTTTATGGGTTTCCTCAGGAAATATCCGTCTCTGTATATTTCATGTGTGTGATTTATGTTTAATATTCTATTTCTTACTCCCTTGCATCATTGTGATTGTCATTGAGTGTTCCGTGAAGAGTTTAAAATGGGCATAAATGTTTAAGCACAGTAGCAACTGATTCACCCCCCCTCTTAGTTGTCCAACAAAGCTTCCTTTGTCCAATACCCTGGCGGAAGACCTGGTTGTTATAAAAATAGGATCACAGAGAAATAAAATAAGACAAATGAGGAAATACAACACATAATATACACAATACAATAGAGACATAGATATACGTGGTTCGCCCAGTGTGGGCTACGTCCACCAGATAAATTTCCAGGTCCTTCCTTTTTATTATCTAGCAAAATGAAGAGATACAACTCACAACACACCTGTTGTAACTTCCTCTTCTTTCTCTCACAGTCTCCTCTCTTATAATACAAAATTTTCAATAATACACAACCATAATACAATTCCCTCATAAAAGAGGGTTGCCTTCTAGGGAAAAAAACACTAACATAAATTCTACCGTCAGATCTGCGACCTTATAATGAACGGTCCATATTGACTAAGAATGGGGTCCAAGCATCGTTGAAACAAACCTCTGAATCAGGAAGACAATCATGCTCCACAACCAACAATCTCCCACTTTGAGACTGATCACACCAAATCCACTTTTGTTGTACCTGCTGGATTATGATCCACCTTGGACCTGGAAAATTTCTCATCTTCACTTTCATTCTTGAAGACCAACTGAAATTGAGCAGGAACTCAATTTCTCCCTGTTTACTCCCTTTGTTAACATGTCTGTAGGATTATGGCTAGTATGTATCTTTTCCAACTTCAATTGTCCATCTTCCAAGACAGATCGTATGAAATGGTACCTCAAAAGTATATTCTTAGTCTTAGAATGGAAGGTTGAGTTATTTGCAATATGAATGGTGCTCTCGATGTCATAATACAACCTGTTATTCTCCTTCTTCTTTCCCAATTCCTCCATAAAACTATGTAACCAAATCATCTCTTTACTAGCCTTTGTAGTAGCAACATACTCTGCTTCCATTGTTGAAAGTGCAACAACCTTTTGTAATTTTGAAATCCAACTTATTGTTTTTCCACCTACAGTAAAAACATACCCTGTGGTGTTCCTCCTGCTATCTTTATCAAGTGCCATATATGAATCAACATATCCATGTAGAACACTGTCTGAACCTCCAAAAAATAATGCATGAGTAGAAGTACCTCTCAAATACCTTATAATCCACTCTGCTTCCTCCCAATGTTATTTACCTGGATTGTTCATATACCTTCTCACAACTTCCACCGCATGTGCAATATTTGGTCTTGTGCTCACCATGGCATACAATAAGATGCCAACTGATGAAGAATAAGGGACCCTGGACATGTATTCTTTCTCCTCCTGTGTCTTGGGACACATTTAATTGGTTAATTTGAAATGGATAGCCAAAGGTATATTAACTGGTTTTGCATTCTACATTTCGAACCTTTCCAACACCTTCTCTATGTAGTCACCCTGAGACAATGCCAATTTGTGATTTTTCCTGTCTCTTGTTATTCTCATACAAAGGATTTTATTTGCAGCACCCAAATCCTTCATCGCAAATGAATTAGATAATTTCTTCTTGAGCACATTTATATCCTGCATATTATACCCTACAACAAGCATGCCATCTACATACAATATCAAGATAATATAGCTTCCATTTTCTAGCCTTTTAAAATAAAACCAGTGATCAGAATGACATCTACTATAACCTTGTTATGTCATACACTTGTCAAACTTCAAATACCACTGCCTTGGAGCTTGCTTTAGGCCATACAATCTCTTCTTAAACCTGCATACCAAATTCTCCTTTCCTTTGACCTCATACCCTTGTGGATGCTACATATAAATCTCTTCCTCCAAATCCCCATGGAGCAAATTTGTTTTTACATCTGACTGTTCAAGATGAAAATATTCTACTGCCACAAGACTTAAAATGGTCCTAATTGAAGCAATCTTAACAACAAGAGAAAATATTTCATCAAAATATATACCTTTCTTTTGTGCAAACCCCTTTACAAAAATTCTAGCATTGTACCACTTTTTACCTCCATCTTCTTCCTTCAACCTGTAAACCCATTTATTCTGCAAATATATTTATTCTGCAGGAAACTGAACCAAGTCCCAAGTTTGGTTATTTACCAAGGAGTCCATTTCCTCTTTCATGCATTGCTCCCACTTCTTTTTAATTTCTACCTACATTGCCTCTTCATAACTTTCTGGTTCACCAGAATCAATCAACAATAAATAATACAATGACTGAGGGTATCGTTTAGGGGCTCTAATTAACTTGGTAGATATTCTAACAACACTTGCAGGAGTTTGAGGTACCCGTTTCTCCTATTGTTGTACATTTTGATTTTCTGGTACCTTTGGAATTTCTTTTTTAGTGATCCTATCAAGCACTATGTATTATGGTTTTTATTTTTCTTGTTTCTTTCCCTGCAACTAATCTTTGTACATGACCTTCTCATTGAATATGACATCTCTACTCCTAATGATTTTGTGATTTTCATAATCCCATAAGCTATAACCAAAATCATTAACACCGTATCCAATGAAGGTACACTTCTTGGATTTTGCCTCAATCTTTGTTCTATTTTCTTTATCAATATGGACAAATGATTCACAACCAGAAGTCTTCAAAAAAGAATAGTTTACCTTTTTACTTGTCGATGCATCCTATGAAATTCCACCATCCAAAGAGCTTGAAGGTCCTCTTTTTATTAAGTAAACAACAATATCTACAACATCTGCCCAAAAATCTAAGGCCAACCCAACATGCAATCTCATACTCCTTGCACGCTCCATGATTGTCTTGTTCATCCTTTCTGCACACCATTTTCTTTTGGTGTTCCTGAAATTGTTCTCTCTACAAATCCCATGGTATGAACATTAATCATAAAACTCCTTGCTGCAATATTCACCTCCATTGTATGATCTGAGACACTTCAATTGTTTTCGTATCTCATTCTCAACCAAAGATTCCATTTCTTAAAAGTATAAAAAACATCATATTTTTGTTGAATGCATTAAAACCAAGTTTTTCTAGTTGCATCATCAATAAAAGTAACATAATATGAGATCCAACAAGAGATGATACCTGAGCTGGTCCCCATACATCTATATCCATAAGCTCTAACCTTTCACCCTTCTTTTCTTTTCCAACTCTGAGAAATCCGACTCTCTTCTGTTTTCCATAAACACAATGCTCACATAAATCCAAATCAATTTGTTTAAGATTTGGCAATAAATTTATTTTGTGAAGTATCTGCATCCCCTTCTCACTCATGTGTCCAAGCCTATGATGCCACAGTGTTGTATCCACTCCTGTATAAGCTAAAGAGATAGAAGAGTCAATATTACTTGTCCATAAATACAATGTACCTACCTTCTCTCCTTTTTCTATCACCAGTGATCCTTTGGTGACCTTCCACGCCTTATTTGTAAATACAGATATACAAACTTCACTTTCCAACTTCCCTGCTGAAATTCAATTTTTCCTTAAATATGGAACATGTATTACCTCTTTCAACAACCACTAGTTTCCATTCTTTTGCTTTATTTTTACCTTACCCATTTCAAAAATTTTGCATGGTGTATCATCACCCAAATGAACCTGTCCAAAATCACCTTGAACATAATCTAGAAAATGTTTCCTATTGGGTGTGGCATGAAATGAAGCCCCTGAATCTACTACCCATGTCTCAAAAATATTGTCTACAGAAAGAATCAAAGATTCTTGTAACACATGACCTGTTACATTTGGTTCTTGATTTTTCTCCTGCTGGCTGTCTCTTTGTTTCTTTGGAGCTTTTCAATATTTATTCAGATGTATTTTCTTCCCACAATTCCAACATTATCTTTCCTATTTTGGATTTGTATCTTCCCTTCCTAGAATCCCCATGGTTCCCTGATCCCTTTAATATATCCTTTTGTCTTCCCCTATTCTCCACAGTCAACACAGTACCTGATGTCTCACATGTGCTTTTCCGTCACATTTCCTCACTAAGGATAACACCAACAACATCATTTAATTTTGGAGTGTTTGAACCAGAGATAGAGTTACTTACAACCATGACCAAGCCATTCTAGATTTCTGGAAATGAGAACAGGATTAGAAAAGCCATGACCTCATCATCAAAGTCCACTTTTAATGAACTTAGTTGATTAATAACCATATTAAATTCATTTAAATGATCTGCAACAGACCCACCTTATGAAATATTCATATTAAATAATCGCTTCATTATAAATACCTTATTGGACATAGAAGTTTTTTCATACAATTTATCCAATACATCCATCAACTCCTTCATTTTCTTTTCTTTTGAAATATTGAAAGCTACGAACGCTTCCATGATTAGCTGTATCATTCCTAGTTCCTTTCAGTCAAGAACCTCCCATTCTTCTTCCTTCATGGCCGTCAAATTCTTTGCTATTCTTCCCGATGGTAGGAATATATCCTTCTGATATAAATAATATTCCATTTTCATCTTCCATAACTGGTAGTTTTGGCCGTTAAATTTATCTACCTTAAAATTTCCATCTTCCACCATTGCTCCCACTCGAAACATGAACCCCTATTTTCTTGTGAGTTACCTTTCACTCTGATACCAGTTGTTAGAAAAGCTAGATCGCAGAGCAATAAAATAAGACAAATGCGGAAAAAAAAAAAAAATATACACAAGACAATAGAGACACATATATACGTGGTTCACCTAGTCTGGGTTACGTTCACCAGAGAAATTTCTAGGTTCTTCCTTTTTATTATCTAGAAAAATGAAGGGATACAACCTACATCACACTCGTTGTAACTTCCTCTATTTTCTCTCATAGTCTCTTCTCCCGGAATACAACATTCACAATAATACACAACCACAATACAATTCCCTCATAAAAGAGGGTTTCCTTCTAGGGAAAAAAACACTAACATAACTTCTACTGTCATATCTTCGACCTTATAAAGAATGGTCTAGATTAACTACAAAATTACAATATTTTACAGGGCAATTTTTCCCAAAATTTCTCTTTGGGGGCGCTTCCCCCGAATCACCCCCTTGTCTACAGTTGTGGGGAGGAAATCCCCCCCACACCCCCACGTTAGGGAATGGGGTCCAAGCACGACTGAAACAAACCTCTAAATCAGGAAGATAATGAAGCTCCACAACCAACACTGGAAATATTTCCGAGACCCTTATGACGACCACACGTTCACGTTTTGGATTAAAATCAATTTTCCATTGCTTAATCACCAAACCGAAGGGACCCCAGGTCCAGTTTCTCCCAAAAAATATTACAATCTTCCACCGATTGGAAAATAAAACACGTCTATCCTCTTATTAGGGTATGATTTTCTGACACATATCCAATTAGGGGCTTCCATGATTTCTCCATCCACCTTCCTATGGTTGCGTTTTTCCTCTTTCCCATAGACCCTACCCACCAACTTTTTTCCATAGAATTTTGACACCTCATCAACTAATATGTATTTACCCACCACCATATTGAAACTATTGATCTTCTCTTGAATACACTTTCTTTGTTTCATAGAATTAAAATCCTTTCCCTCGAACACTACCTTAGCACCAAAAGTGGGAAGAGCCTTGCCTTTCCTCCTTCTGGACTAGAGGGACAATGTCAGGCTACTGGAGAATCTTCGGTTGGATGGAGAAAATATCCAACATTCCCAATGACTTGCGACACTGCATCTGTTCAACTTGGTTGCAAGACCACACCAATTTGCTTGGCCCTGACTATGGCTTACTCTTTTTTTCCGTTTATTACATAACAATTATTTTTAGTTATTATACTTAAACAATTCAACAAGTAAATAGCATCCATACACAGTAACAACTAAATGCAAGTGGGCAACTAAACCGACCTAACACCCAAAATATTAATACAAAAGCAGAAGTGTGACGAGTTTAAAACTCGTGCCACATAGAAGATACAGTTACAAAGAGCTTTCACTCAAGCTTACACCAAACTAGTATGCGAAACATACAACAAACTCCTTTCATCATCTTGCAACCTCTTTGTCACCGCAGATATAAAGCTAACCAAACTCTTTTCATTTGTGCTTCATCTCTGAGATGATTTCTTCCCTTGCCCCAAATGTGCGACCTATGATCACCACTTCCTTGGAAATTTTCAGATCACATCTTGCTCTCCATGACTTCTTGTATGATTTTTGGTTGGTCTCTCTCTTAGCTATAAGTAAGTTCCCATGTTTCCCAACCGATGCATCTCTTTTTCTTGGAGAAGATACAAACTTTTGCAACTTGTCCACTTTGACTCTTGGGCTGAATTTTTCCTAAGGGGCACATGTCCCTTAGGTGAGTTGGCCAACTCACTCAAGCGTTCCCTTTTCCACCTAGCCGACTCATCACTTTCGTTTGGAAACCCAAGTTGTGCCCATGACCGATTGTTCAACCTACACTTAGCTAAGAATCCTTCGCACGGCTCCTTGGTCATCTCCCATTGGTGCACCAGGTGCCCAAGGTGACCGAGATCGCCCAATATTTAGTTTTCCTTACAACTGATTGGATTGGAATCTTTCTTGCCAAAGCGACCAATCGATGTCCTTTTTTTTGGCAAGGTGCCCATTTCCTTCAGTGGAGAACCCACCTTCTGCCCACGTTTCATAAATCTTTCACATTAACTTCTGTCGTAATCATCCTTGGGAAAATTCATTCCTTGGCACAACGCATGCCCAAGGAACCTCAACTTCCCGATATGTTAATACTCTTCATCCCTTCATCTGAATCGAGCACTCTTCCTTCTTGAATTGTCCATCTTGGTCTGCAGTGGAGGAGAGTATTCTCGGGCTGAACTCCTCAAGCCTCACATCATCCTTGAATCCAATTCATTGTCATCCTAACAACACCGAAAAAATCTACTATTAACAACTCTTCCCGAACTCATGCCTCCATCGCAACTACTACTGGAAACCCCAAATTTTGTGTCAAAATGAAAACCCCAATTTTCCATGTGATGGAAACCCTAAGTTTCCCTTTGTCATATCACTTTGTTTATGTACAATCTCTGCCTAAAGTTAGTCTGAACTCTTCTCCTGCAAAATGAATGTCCTGTGTCCAACTTTGTTGCATCAACCTATGCACCAAACTATCATCCACGACCGCATGCTATGTTTCACACTAATCTATCCAAAGCTTCAACTCTGTCCTCAATGATCCATGTCACTACTTCCTGCTACAATGACTTCCAAATTTTTCTAATTGTTGAACTCTATGTTAGAAAAACAGGATCACCTAAGCAATAAAATAAAACAAATGCGGAAATAAAACATAGAAGATACAAAATACAATAGAGACACAAATATACATGGTTCACCTAGTGTGAGATATGTCCACCAGAGAAATTGTCAGGTCCTTCCTTTTTATTATCCATCAAAATGAAGGGATACAAACTACAACACAACCATTGTAATTTCCTCTTCTTTCTATCATAGTCTCCTCTCTCAGAATACAATATTCACTATTACACACAACCGCAATACAATTCCCTCATAAAAGAGGGTTTCCTTCCAAGGAAAAAATCCCTAACATAACTTCTACCGTCGGATCTACGATCTTATAATGAATGGTCTAGATTGAATATGAAATTACAATATTTTACAAGGAATTTTTTCCCAAAATTTTTCTTTAGGGGTGCTTCCCCTGACAACAGTAAGGGGGGGGGGGGTGGAATATCCCTCACACCCCCCCATTAAGAAATGGGATCCAAGCATGGATGAAACAAACATCTGAATCAGGAAGATAATCAAGCTCCACAATGAACACTCTACATGACCTTCACTTAATCCATACTCCAACTCAAGTCCATGCTTCCGCACATAGCTATCTCTCACATCTCATTCTAGTTGGGTGATCAGTTTAGTTTTCATGTCCAATCAATGATTATGCACATCCCCATGTCCTCAAAGTCATTTCTGTCCAAAAAATTCGTCTCTCTATCCAACTCCTCAAGCTCAAGGAAAATTTCTCCTTTGCCCAAAATCTTCTAAATCTTCAACTCAGATCCACAACTGCTGCCAAGCTGCCCAACTATTGTCTGCACTAAACTATGTCGACTGCTGTCATTTGCAACCCAACAACTTCTATCTTCATTCTTCAACTTCTATTGGGGAACCTTTTCACCAAGGCACCCAAGGTCACACTGCTTACTTCCTTGGTATCACGCCCATCCCTAATTTTCTCAATAGACTAATTATTTCCAAAATATACCACCAAGGCTCCAGGCGAATGATGTGTCTAATATATGTTTCATGCATAAGTAACTTTGGACCAATATGACTTCCTTCGGTGAGCAACAAAACTTTTCAATTCGTTTCACATCAAGCTCAAAGTCATAGATCCCCATCGCTTATCTACAATAGTTTACAATCACCGTGGGGTATCGATATTATCTACCTACTTCCTCAACATCTTCCAAGTCTGGTTGAGTAAGTGCCTTCATGCCCTCCTTTATCTCAACATTTAGAGATTTTGGTGCAAGTGAGTCATCTAGCCTATCCCCCTCAACTTCATCGAAAACCTGCTGGAAGCATGGTGACTCAAGCTACATTTCTTGTGTGCTGACTTCTGTAAGTGTTGTGATGGAAAAATTCAACTCACCCTCCTTAACTTTCTTCTAGTCTTGCAGGATATGAAACTGTCATTCCTTCTCCAAGACAGACTTTGTTGAAATCTCTAATGTTGTTAACCTTTGTTTACTTCGTTCTTATTCATTCATGACACTCAAAGAAGCTATGGTTAGAATCACCTCTTTCTACTGCACCACATCACAAGGTATGTCCACACTTCCACATATTCCCTCAATCAACTTGATTGCAATAATCCTGAGATTCTGTCTGGTTTTTATCTTTGTTTTCATGGGCAGACTTTGTATTTTTGGATTTGTCCAAGAAAATTAAGGAACACTCATGTGACACAAGAAATTCCTTAGAATACTTGAGAAAATAATGCCCCAACATCACCGCATGATCATATAACAAAGACACTATCAAATCTCAAGTGTCAAACAAACTCCTGACTCTCAATGGTGCAAAATAGACCACTCCTGTCACCAACTTCACCATTGAGTTGACCACCTTGAACGCAACCATACTTCCCTCAGACTTACAATGGAGCATTGTAGCAATTTGTTCGCTTATGAAGCCATGAGCTTCTTCAGTATCAATCAACGCTGCCACATTCACCCCATTCACTATTGATTCCACAAAACAAAGTCTAACTTCTCCATCTTGTGAATGTTGTCCATGGTCCCTTGTATTGAACTCATCTAAACGCTTCATCAAATCCTCTAACTCTTCCAACATTGCCTTTGATGGTTATGGTTGTGGTTGGCTTACTTCTGCCAAGGCTCGAGCTCCTTCCTTGTAGGCTACACTTGGATTTCATCCATATGTTCCACTTGTTACTTCAATGGGAAATTCCTTGCGAAAGGGTTAATTTTTCACAAGAAACAATGAATTGACTTACCTTTTTGGTCAAGTAATTCAACTTGCCTCTTTTTTGTGACTTCACCTCTATCTTGGGTGTCCTTCTTCATGAGAGAATCCACCCTTTCTGAGTTCAATGATTTGGTTCCATTCATGAGCTCTTCATTGTACGATTTTTTCCATTCACTGAATTGCTTCATCGCCAGACAATACTTTGCAAAATAGTTCCCTGAACATAATTCAAAAGTGATAGAGTTGATGTCTTAAAATGAATTTGGTTATTCCGCGATGATAAAAATGGTGGACATGACTTCCCTCTCCTTACACAAGTCTAAATTTGAGACTTGGCAATCCACGTCCACTAAGAGAGTCTTCTGTATTTCATCCCATGAATCCCACCATGCAGTGATCGACCCGATCTTCTCTAAGGTTCTTCTGGCTTCTTCTATGCTCATTCACCATTCTTCATCAAGGTTTGGCTTCATTAAGTTATCAATCATCACATCCGTCATGTGTTCATCACTATTTTTGAACATTTTCTAAGATAGTTCAATGGATTCCTTAACCAATAAAATATTCTTCACAACTTGACTGTCTACAAGATGTTTTCCTAAGACTTTCCAAACCTGCGATGACCTTGTTTGACTCCTTCAATCAAGTTTCCCTAGTATTTGGCCTACACAGTTCACAATCAGACCTTTTCCAAGGTGCACCCCACTACAAGCTCAAGACCTGCAATGAATCCATCTATATTCAATTCTACTCCGATACCACCTGTTAAGCCACTGGAGAACCTTCATTTGGATGGTGGAAACATCCAACGTTCCCAATGACTTGCAACAAAACTACTGTTTAACTTGGTGGAAAGGCCACACTAGTTTACTTGGACTAGAATATGCCTTACTCTTTCATTTCATTTATTACTTAACAATTATGTTTATTTATTATACTTATATAATTCAACAAGTAAAGAAAATCCATACACAGTAAAAAAAAAATGCAAGTGGGTGGCGAAATAGGTCTAACACCCGAAATATTAATACAAAAGAAAAAGTGTGGCGAGTCTAAAAAGTGTGCCGAAGATATAGTTACAAAGAGGCTTCACTCAAGCTTACACCAAAACCTTTGCAAAACATACAACACACTTCCTTCTGTCACCTTTCAACCTCTTCTTCAATGCAGACATAAAGCTAACTGTAATCTTTTCCTTTGTGCTTCATCTCTAAGCTACTTGTTTCCCTTGCCTCAGATGTGTAACCTGTGATCACCACTTCTTTGGATAATTTTAGATCACATATTTCTCTCCATGACTTCTTGGATTGTTTTTGTTTGGTCTCTCCCTTGGCTATAAGTAGGTACACAAATCTCCCAACTGGTGCATCTCTTTGCCTTGGATCATATGCAACCTTTCACAACTTGTCCACTTTGACTCTTGGGTTGAATTTTTCCTAAGGGGTGTGCATCCCTTGGGTGAGTTGGCTAACTCACTCAAGTTCACTCTTTTCCACCTGTCCGACTTGTCGCTTTAGTTTTGGTTCCCAATTCATGCCCATAACCAATCGTTCAACCTGCTCACTTGGCTAAGCATTCGTTGCACGTCCCCTTAGTCAACTCCCCTTGGTGCGCTAGGTGCCTAAGGTGACTGAGCTCACCCAATCTGATTTTCCTTCCATCTATGTAATAACCCTAGGCTGAACCCCATTGTAAATATAAATTTAATTGTACATAAAGGATGATGAACCAAGATACTTTGGGTCCAGAGTGCCTTTGTGTGAATGTATTTTGAGGCCAGAGTGCATGTATGGTTATTGGGAAGGTGAGCCAGAAGCTGAAAGGCCAACAAACATATTTTTGTAAAATGAAATCACACTCAGTTTTAATGAAAAAACATCACTGTTGTAGACCAACCATGTAAAAGAGTATGGGAGGATAAACTCCACCAGAATGGGAAAAGGGGGATACGAGTCTAGGGAAAAGGGGCTAAGCTAGGGTGATTAAACCCAAAGGAATATTTTATTAATATTCCCAAAAATGTATAAAGTATAAAGTATGGATATTTAAATATATCCTAAGTCCTTATGTTGAGGAACGTATCACCTTGTGAGGGAATCCATGTGGAACCAAGATAATTCCCAACATGACAAGTGTCAAGTGGGAACATTAAAATATACTTGAGGAAATTTAGTTTCTTTGGGTGCATATTTCCATTATTCATTCGCACCTCACTACCTCCAGGGGATTGCCATCTATACCTTCATGCTGTGAATACCCGTATATGTACTTGTATTATGAATTTGGTTAGTTCTGGAGCTAGACTGAAGAGGCAGGTTGTCATACCTATAGGACAATGAAGAAGCGGGTTGTTAGGCTTGTAAGACACTGAAGAAGTGGTTTTTCAGGCCCGTGAGCATTCTGTCCAGGTGAGAGAATTGTTGGGAATTGATTTCCCAAGGTGCTAAACTGTAGCTATAGGGCTCTAAGACTTCATGTCCAGCCTGTTGTTGAAGCCCTAGAAGGGAAGTGGGGCAACATAAGAATTGTTGAGCAGAGAAGGGGCACACATTCTGGGGTGGGACAAACACGTGGGAAATGAGGGACTATAGGATGTTAGTTTGAGTTGACACCCATGTATGATTTGTATATTGTCAAAGAGACCTTAGCCTGGTTAGAAATCCTTTACCTAGGTGGAATTTATCCCTAGCCCGGGGGTGACCCACTACTGAGAGTTTATGAGCGGTGTGGTATAAGGCTAGGAGGAACGTGGAAGGTCTTCATACAATTGGTGTTTATTTCATGAGATACATGTCTTTCATGTGTTTATTTTATTTACTGTGTGTATAATTATGTGTCTTCTGCTATGGAATCTTTGTGATAATGGTGTTTATAAATTATTATTTTTATTCCTCTCAACTTTGTTCATATGCAAAACATTTTAATAATTTAATTGTGTGTTAATTTAGGTGATGCATTGATATTTATGCATTTGTTTTCAATGGTTTTCTTGCGTATGTTGCATGCATATTTTTTGTTATTATTTTGTATGAATTTGTGCATTTGAAAAGTATTTTTATGATTTAAATTAGTATCATAGTTCAAAATTTTAAGTGGCATATCCCAACAGGTGGGTGGGGATGTTACAAAGTGGTATCAAATCTGTAAAAAAGGGAGAGTTGTGTGTGGCGTGGTCCATCCTGGGTGGCTGGGGACATCAAAAAGTGGTATCATATCCCATCTTTCAATAGTAATCTTGGATGGTCCAAGTTAGCAGAACGTTGAAGCATAAATTCACAGAGAATTAATTTCTGGACTATGTCTGCAATTTGTTTTATTAAATTACTGCAGTAAAATTGAGATAAATTTCATGGGTAATATGATGAATCGAGCCCAAAAATTAAGTATAAGAAAACTTAGTCTCTAATTGAGAATATTTGGGCTTGTATATGGCTAAAACTTGAAGTTACAGAGCAGCCATGGTGCCCATGACACAATTGAGGCGAAATTGGGAAAAGCCCCAATTTTCGCAAAGTGTT
>JASDQU010309974.1:8156-28015 GCA_032191745.1 Picea mariana | reverse complement strand
CTAAAACTGAGTTGAATTCATGAAAAAGAAAATGAAACTAAAAGGAATCTAAATCTATGGTGGAAGTCATCAAAAGGATGGAAATTGGATAAAAAATAAGAATAGAACCCAACAACAAGTAATAAATCTGGCGGCAACAACAAAAAATTGTTTTCATTGAAATCTTGAGGAGGAAGCCAAGGGTAATAACCAATAAAGACATGTGAATCATTCAATATCAAGCCCAACTGAAAAATTCCCAAAGTTGAGATTTGAAATGAAGGACAAAGAAGATTACAATAATTGATGATCTGGTGTAAAAGATTTGCAACACAATTCTCCAATCCAACTATCACATACAAGTTCTTTCATTCATTTCAACAAAACAAGTTTCCAGGAATCAAGAAACATGGACTAATGTAGATGCTTAATCAAAATAGATTTTAAAAAACCAATTACAAGGAACATTCCACAAATACACAAGATCTTAAAATTTCATGACATGAGAAATTCCTTTGCATATTTGAAAATAATTAATTTTCAAGAGAAAATATATTTCATATTTCTCACCAAAGCACCATTTTCTCTTTGCCATAAAAGATAAACATAAATACCAAAGATTCATTTTGGTAATGCAATTTGATAAGGAAAAGATGGAAAATACAGTTATGGAGGCTATCAAAAGAAACATTAAAATGACCCCAAACCTCTACTAGATCAAAAATTAAAATGAGAATATATAAATGAGACAAAGACTATTTCTGATCGGCTGGTAAGTTGGTGACATTCTTGATTTATCAATCCAAAAAATGTTGCAAAGGAGTCTGAGCATCAAAGTTTATATTAAAACTTCCCTATGTTTCCTTCATTCCAAGAGAAAAATTTAGAGCTGTTGGTTGCACAAGCTATTTTCCCAACCTACATACAAAAGGGAATGGTGTGATAAACTCTTATATAGTTTGGGATAAGATCCTCCTTTTAAATGATTGACTTATTGGAATGAAATTAATCTAAAAGAAAGTGAATATCGTAATTAAAACTAATTCTAGAAAAAACAAGTTAAGCTAAAGTAAACTTAAAATAAATTGGATTTCATAAAACTTTGTGTAAAATCTAGTGCATTCATGAAGTATTCATTAGTTTTCATTTCAATCAAATATCACATCCTTCTTCTTGAGATATGAGCACTATGTGATCTCCCTCAAAATTCCTTTCACAAAAAGACTTTAGTGTCATGATTGTTGTGCAATTTGGATCTCTGACACAATGTCTTGTTCTTGAAATTAGAGTCAAACAAATTAAACAAAAGATCCATTAGATTCCAATTGCATTTATCTTCTAAATATGTCAATCCATTAGAAAACTTCAGTCATAAAAATCTAATTCCAAGGTTTTCAACATTGCATCTCAAGGTATGTGTTTCCCCTAATTATTTAAGACATTGATTTGAAACATAATCATCTCCATCCTTGTGAGAGGCAAGAGGAAATCATTGTGAAATTAAGACACTCTGGAAAGGTGTGAATAATATTAGGTCACGACCTATATGTATTGAGTTTCCCCACTCAAATGAAGATACAATTAGAAATCAAAATTGAATGCAGTGGTTAGGATCATATTTTTAATTGATAATAAGATTGGCATGATTGACAAGTGCATGAAACTAATAGACTCAAGCTATCAATAGTGTTCCAAGTAGAGAAACCATAAACCACTTCCTCTATATTACACATGTCAAAGAATAAGAGAAAAGTGAAATGAAAAAGAAGAGTGTATATATTATCTCTCCACTAGATATGTTTTTCGTTTAAATAATGAGTCATATAATCCGGAAAAAAAACAACAGTCTCATGAGTAAGAGGGATTAAAATATGAGATGTACCGGCATTATCCCAACATGTTTATTCTTCCAATGTAGGAATAGATTGATTTTGAGTTCAAGGAATGCTGAAGAGTGTGGGGGCTCAATAGATTGATGGGTCTTGCAATGAATTCACACCTTGAAGATTATTACCATGGCTAAAATGAAAACAAATATTGAAAACTTAGAATTGGAATATTAAAAGTTTCCTTGATATATTCCATAAAGATACTTACAACTCCCAAACATTTGAATGGTTTAAACGTGAGATAAGTGTGTAATTATTAGCCATGATAACATTCAGAATACTCAAGAGTGTGACCATAATGAGTAACTCAAAATCAACAAACCCAAAAGATATTGTTGAAGAAAACATCAGATCTGAAAATCAATCAAATTGTGGTGCTAAGATGAGTCTTTGATCAATCAATGAGCTGGGGAATAAAACGAGTGGTATCCAAATATTTTTTTGAAGAAGATATTAGCAAAAATAGTTAAATCACCATGTTGTTGTTGTATAAGAAAGGAATCTAGGGTGAAGAAAGATATAACATAAAAGGAAGACTCATGCTTAAAAGACCCATTGAACATAGTAGATGACAATTGAAACCAATGCCCATAAATCAAAACTAAAAATGATGAAATAAAATAACTCAAACAAAATAAAAATCAACTAATCTCACTATGATAAAATAGTCTAAACAAAAAATCAAAGAAAAATTAATTTGGAAAGACAGAATTTGGATGACTCCAAAATCAAGGAAAAATAATTTTCTAATGAGAGTCCAAGGACTTGGAGTGGCTTGGATTTTAGATGGGAAGAATTTTAATCAGTCAAACTTTACATTCACTGTGTATGGGACAATAAGCCCAAAATTCATAAGAATCTCATTCAAGCAAATGTTTCATATTAGAATCATGTGAATATGAGTATGGGACAAATTTGAGTGTTTATTTTTATTACAAGAGGGAATGAATAGTATGGTAATTTACAATATCCCACTTGCACAATGCCATAGTGCATGGAAAAATATTTGACATGGTGACTATGCACAAAAAATCAGTGAACTAAAAATTACCCCACACATAATTTTTTTTGAGGATGAGATGATGTAAATTTTCCCATATATTATATTCATAAATTGATTAATGGGAAAATTAGTGGTCAAGATTTCTATTTCTTTCCATCTTAGATGTGAATTCATTTATGGATCAACCAACAATAATGAAAATAAAATGCAAACATAAAACTAATTAAAAACTAGAAAGTAAAGCTAAACTATACAAAGGAAAAGACACTTATTTATTCTATCGTACTCCTATCCTACGCTACTAATAGATAAAAATGAGCTATGTAAATTCATAATGTCAATGTAGCCATCAAAGTAATCCCAAGCCTGCAAACATATGTTCAATACAAAGGATTAGTGACAGATATTAGAATAAGAATAGACTAAAAATAGGAAAAATTAAAGCATGGTAAAATCTATTCACCATATTAAATATATGAAAATAATAATTCATGGGAAATAGTTCCAAGTAAAATCTTTCCAACCATGCTTCAATTCTATTGTAAAATATTTCACTTCTATCATAGAATTGATGCAAGGAGTTTGATGGTGTTGGTTGTGGAGCCTGATTATCTTCTTGATTAAGAGGTCTTTGTTTTCAGCCGTGTTTATACCCCATTGTTATAGCCCTAAAATTCCCTACTCACGCATACATGGCCTTGGCCCTCTTACTTTATTATTTTTCCAAAGCACTGTTGAGGAGATCTTCTTAAAAAACCATTTTTTAGAAGATGTACACACCCTGCACCATTACAGATCACATACATATGCTTGTTGCACCATTACATCCCGTGTATGCTTGCAAAAGTTGCAAAAAATAAAAACTTGCAAGGAATTTGTTGAAAATCATAGGCTATTAAAAGTTTCCCAACTAATCCACCTGCTATAGCCCATCACCCAACTGAATAACAATACTTTTGTCATATAAAATGAGGTGTTTGGGTCTCATTTTAGATCCAAGCATAAGAACAGTGAAACTCTGCCCAATTTCACTTCCCCTCCTTGCCCAAGATTTTGCCGCCTTTGTGAGATATTGCCTCATCATCCCCTTCTTGCTCCATTCAACCCAATCCCTTCGCGGAACGGTGACCGATACAGATTGTAAGTTGTAATCTTCGTATGATGAATAAAAGAATCACATTTTCCTGTCCCAAATGATGATGTCTTGAGTATTTTCATTGATTTATACTTAGCATTTAATATATAACCCTAACTCATGAATATAATAGCATGCTTGTAATCCTTGTTTTCCTATCTTTGGATGCAGATCAACCTTGGGAGGAGACATGCATTTAGTGGAACTACCAAGCTTGAGGAGATCATCACCAAATGTGGGATCAAAGGTATAGTTACCCAATCTCTTCTCTCATTTTCTTTCTTTACATTAGTTTTGGTATGTTTGTGGTAGTATAGAGAATTGATTATCTATTAGATAGTTATTTGCTTTGTCTACATCTTAAACCATGGTGTAGTTAAAGGGTTTTTTTTCCTGCTATCAGAACTGACAACCATACTGGGGATTGCCTCTAGGGTTTTTTAGGGGATTTTGGGTTGTTTGATTGGTTTTCTTTCCTTTCAAGTTTCTTTCAAGTTTTATGAGTCTGTCAAGGGATTCTGGTCAGCTCCAGGGTGCATACCAGTTGTCCCTGCCCTATAAAACTACTTGGTATTTTCATTTTTTGAAGAGATATAGAGGTGTACGCACCTTGTCTTGGGTCATCCCACATACATATGCGCTCTACTGAGTAAACAACCCACATACATACGCATGTTGCTGATGCAACAAACCGCATCTCTGTTTCATGAAAGTTTTTGAAAAATAGAGAGTTTTCCTCTTTCCCGATTAAAGTTCTCACTTCTCAGGGATTTCTTAGATCAATCCAGAGTCTCTGTTTGTGGCCATAGCTTGGGTATAGGTTTCAGTTTACTTTTTTTCTTGGTCTTCTTGTGTTTACCCTTAAAAAGGTTTTAAGCAAGCTGTTGAGTTGTAGATCTACCTTATTGGTTTCTTGTCTGAACCCCTGCGATGCACAGTTGGATGAAGGTATTTTCCATTCTTGTTTCAGTTTTCTTTTTATCGTTTTTGCTTGCTTTGAAAAAAGAAAAATATTTACTTTAGTTTTTCTTTTTAAAGAAATTAAAAAAAAAATAAAATTCATTTCAGTTTTGTAAAGTAGTTAAAGTTGATTATTTGCAAAAAGTAAAAAGAGTATTTCTTTCAAGTTCTTCTTGATTTCTTGAAACATAAGCAACTCATAGTTAAACAAAAGAAAGTTTTAGGTTTTTCTTTACAATATCTTGAAAAGTTAGTTAAGAAAAGTTGAGTTTACAAAGAGTTAGTTACAAAGCTTTCCTTTTGAATTTGAAGTAATTTTGCTTTCAAGTGCTTTAATTTTCTCCTTTTCGTCTGTTTATAACACCATTAGTTTCACTACCGTGCCTTGTGAGTAAATAAAGCCTTTAAAAATAAATCTTAATCTAAAATACACTAGAATTTTCTATTTTTAGGGTTCACAAACTAGTTTAGGGTTTTAGGGCTTTGAATTAGGTTGGAGAGTAAACTCTTCAAGGTCCTTAAATAAAACATTGGAGTTTGAGTTAGGGAGTGTTTAAGTCTAGTGTCGTAAAAGTTATTCGAGACCCCCCTATAACACAAGGGATAAACATGAGGTCACATGAGGAAAGGCAACGGAGATAACTCCTCCAAAGCCAGACTGAACATAGTGGGGAACGTATATTGAGGGTATGTCTCAGGAATACTACCGAATGTNGTCTTCTAGACCATTTGGTTTCAATACCCTTGATAGGATTCAAAATCGTTATCATGCTCATTACAATCTGCTTGACTGTCAACTGTACCCGCTCGTTGACTGACTGTGAGTTGGAAACCTAGTTGACCATATTCTAGGGACTTACATAGGTGATTGTGGGGGTATACCATGGTACCTAGGGCATACGTTGGATCACGCTTTGTAGAGTATACCTAGAGGGTGCTTTCGTGTTCGAGTTTCACTTACACTAGTTAGTTTCTCTAGTGTCAATTGGTGTAGCTGTCCTTCCTACTAGATAGTCGATTGCTTGATTTGTCTTTAGGAAAATTTTTAGTGTGTGCTTGGTGTTCAAATGATAGTTGAACCTTATTGTGTCAGTTGATCATTTAACAAGGTGGAATATCAACAACTCCATCGGTCACAAAGGCTTCAGGGCCCGTCGACGGTTACATTGGAGCCACCTCCGCCACCGTTACGACGAAGACTTGACCAACAAGGGTTGTTCGAAGTGATC
Organism: Picea mariana; assembly: GCA_032191745.1. Classification (NCBI taxonomy): domain Eukaryota; kingdom Viridiplantae; phylum Streptophyta; class Pinopsida; order Pinales; family Pinaceae; genus Picea; species Picea mariana. The sequence goes on along the minus strand of JASDQU010309974.1, from coordinate 21,820 downwards.
GGGCTGCATGAGACTATGCCTGAGCCTGCTCCTCAAGGAGACTATTCGAATTTGGAGGAACCTACCATTTCTAACCTTGAGGCAGAAGTTCTTATACCAACCAAACACTCAATTAGTGACTTGTTGGCCCCGATCCTGATTCAGGTTGTCCCTCCTGAGGTGACACCTTCTGAGTGCTATCTAGTCCTACAAGTGACAATGGAAGCGAATGCTGCTACTTCGTCCAGAAGTCCTCATACTCTCATTACAGCTACTACCACATGGGGAATTTTACCTCCTTTCCCACCTTTTCCAGTTCAGACCATAGTGGTCTCGACTCCTCAACATCAGAAAGTGGTTTTATATCATTATCGAATTCGACCATCGCTCTATTTACTCAGAGTACGACGAGACCTCCCTTCTCATATGGGATGCATGGATTTGATTCGAACTTAGTTCTTACCTACTATACCCTACAGACCATAGGTACGAGGGTTGGAAGCTCAAACGCTCCCATGAAAGGGTCAATAGGGGGCGTGTTTGTCCCCTTTAATGTTATCCCTTATGGTGGGGGTCATATACCTCCTCCGTCCCCTTTGCTCGGTGGTGCTTTTCAGCAAACAATCGAGCCAAATGTTAATTATAGCTTGTTTGGTTGAGGTGGTTTGGGACCTTCGTCTTATACAACGCCAGTGGGATCTATGTCATTCTCTTTATTCGACACATTTGTGAACAACACTTTTTCTTCGGGTGCTATCTCGGTTGGGGTCAATCCCGGTTTTGGGAAACAAAACCCGGTGCAAGGTACTATTCCTTCACAGGGAGCGACGACTGGAGTTTTTTCCACTCAGTGTCTTTGGAATACTTAGCATGGATCAGTTCCCTTGCAAGGGATGCCGATTGGGGGAAAACCCTTCCATGCCCAATGGAACCCCAGGCAAGGTTCCATACCTATGGCCTTCAGATCGGCTGGGGCATCCCCTTCCAAAATCCTTGGAACACAATGCAGGGAGAAATCCCTGTGCAAGTTATGTCATCCAATTACAGGAGTTAGCCGATGATACCCCAACACAAACGGTTACCCTATGTTGATCAAGGCCACAATTTCTACCAAAAACCTGGCCAACAGTCCAACTTTTCTTAGCAACCTGGTGCTAGTCACACTCTAGGACCCTCTTTTCCTGCAAATAGTACACAACCTAAACTACCATTTCTAGAAACGCTACATTCGCCAGACTTGTCGATATTACTGAATGACCCAATTTGTCATGATCCGCATTGGCCCTCCATGAAGAATAAATTTCCCTAAGATATTCCAAAATTTGAAGGCAAGCCTGGCGTGGATCTAGGTGATCATGTGACAACTTTTCATTTATGGTGCTTGTCAAACTCATTAAGGGACAACTCCGTCCAGTTGATCCTTTTTCAATGCACCCTTATAGGGGGTGCTGCAAAATGGTATATTGAGTTCGACTGCTCGAGGTACTCTTACTTTAATGACTTGACAATGGTCTTTTTGAACCATTTCTAGTTACCCATGAGATACGATGCTAGCACTGAATTGCTGGCCAACTTTGAGCAAACCAAGGCCGACCATATCTCCGATCATATCCAAGAAGGGCAACATCAAAAGAGATTAATTAAGGTCCAGGTCCCTCATTATTTCTTTCTTTAGTGGTTCCTGAAGTTTTTGGTGCCCTGCATATGCAAGGACATAGCGACTTCTAGAGTGTTTTCAGAAGAGGAGGCAATTATGAGAGTGCAATAGCTTGAACTGATCTACTCTCGGTATAACATGTTCTATGAGATTTTTCTAGATGCCCTGCAGTCTTTTCTCGATAAGGAAAAGAAAAAGTATAGACCCCATGATGATGGTATTGTGGGCTCAACAGAAACAAAGTCCACAGAATTGTTGTTGAATCAGTTGCAACAACTGTCAATACAACAAAATGCGGGAAACTAGACTCTGAGTTTGGCTGTTCCACCTATCCAGAAGTTGGAAATACATAGTGTGCAGTTGAAGAACCCTAAGGCCAACCAACAACCTAAGAGAAATAAGAAATAAAAGAATAAGAAGGGTAAAGGGGACAAAAAGGGCACCAATAATGCTGGTGTGGGAAAAACAGAGAAGAATTCAAAGTATCCATGTGATATTTGCATGGAAGACCACTCGACTCATCTGTGCCCTTGGCTTGTAGAAGCCCAAAAGCTATTGGCACAACAACAACCTGTTATGCTGATGAACCCTTTTCCACAAGGGAAAAAAATTTCTCAAGCTTCATCATCCTCGAGCACGATAGTGGAAATTCAAGGACCCCCTGCACCTACCAATAACAACCCCACCGCGAATATTTACATGATGAATGTCGAGGATAATATAGTGACCAGGGATTGAGATTACGGAACACCATAATTTTTCAAGAAGGGAAAATAAGCCATGAACCCATTGACTCCTCTCCATATTGAGAAGGCGGCGAGCGAAGCGATGACTCACATCCCAAAAGGTGTATTTAAGAAGGATTTTCATAATCCAAATGTGAGGGCTTCCTAGAATTACTCCATTGTGGAGGATTTGGCAAAAACCCCTTGCATGATGTCCACTTTGGAAGTCCTCCAGAGTTTCCCTTCGTAGAGAAAAGCTCTGTTATCCTCCTTGGGATCGATAGAGACTTGTAACCCGAGAGCGATCATTTTTTATCCAACCAACTTAAAAACCCGTCTTCCCTACCACATTGCATTTCAAATAGTAGTGGCTTACACCATGAAATATTTTACTCGGAACATTTTCCATACAATGGTTGACGAGGGTTCCTCAACTTGTGTGATGTTGTTGGCATGTTGGAAGGCCATTGGCCAACCCAGTTTGTCTCCATCGGCCACATTCCTTACGACGTTTGACGATTGGTTGTTCAGACCACATGGAATCATTCCTTCTTTCCCCATGCATTTGGGAGGTAAAACCATGTGTGTCTAAGTTGAAGTGGTTGATGCACCTATTGACTACAACCTGTTGTTAAGAAGGAGTTGGACTTATGTGATGCATGTAGTGGTTGCTACAGTTTTTTGGGTCATGTGTTTTCCACATGAGGGATGGATTGTGACCATTGACCAATTGTGTTTCTCCCATCCTGACCCTTCATCTGGGGCTTCCATGGTCCTGATGATTGATAATTTGTAGTTTGACATTGTTAACTTAGGTGATGATTTGTTTCCATCATTGATGGGAACTTTTGATTACCCACCACCTTTCGGCGATGTCAAGATTATATCAGTTGTTCCCGACCAGCCTAGGGATGCAATTCTACAAGTGTTGTTATTTTGAACAAGTTACTTTAATGATCCTTGGACTCTACCTTCCCCATCGACCTCTATGGAAGGGATAGGGCATGCTAGCATGGCCATGCCCTTATCCGTGAATGAGGTTGCGTACAACATTGTCCAACAAACTTCGACCACCACTGATCTGACTTCCCCCGCAGGAGTTAGTTCCAATCCTTGAGCCTATCTAGGCTCAGGGTTCTCTTTCCACTCAAGATCCTTTATACCTGGTCTTGGCCTCTGAAGAGGTGATTCTTGAGGCATTTAATGGTCCTGATACACCTTGGGATGATCTACATCATAGATCTTACTTCCTTCCAGAGTTAAGCAGAATAGAGGCAGGAGAATTTGTTTTGACTGTGAATGGAGATAGTTCTTGTCTTATCAATCCTTTGGCTGTGAACAGAGTTTATTCCGAGGGTAATATGGAAAGTATTGCTATAAAAACTCCAATAAATATATCCAAAACCCCTGGCATTGTGGAGAATGTTTTCGTTGGAGCAGATTGCACCCCCGAAGAGATTCGAACTTATACTGAGTTATTCAAGGAATTCCACGACATTTTTTTCTGGTCTTACAAGGAAATGCTAGACATTGACCCACACATTGTCGAGCATAAAATCATGACTTATCCTGATGACAAGATGATATGACAGAAGCTTCATCCGGCAAATCCTAAAAAAGAGGCAACAATTAAGGCAGAAGTATAAAAAATACTCATAGTCGGTTTTATCTACCCTGTACAGTTGACATAATGGGTGTCAAACTCGGTTCCGGTTAACAAGAAACATAGTATGATTCATGTGTGCATGGACTTCCATGATTTGAACAAGGCATATCCAAAAGATAATTTTTCGACCCCGTTCATCGATCATATTGTCAATGAATGCACCTAATGCGAGGTATTTTCATTTATGGATGGTTTCTCGGGATACAATCAGATTCAGATCAAACCCGAAGACCAACATAAAACAAATTTTATTTTTCCTTGGGGCACGTTCACGTATCGTAATATTCATTTTGGATTGAAGAATGCTATATCCACTTTTCAATGGGCTATGTCATAATATTTTCACGACCTTAGACATATAGTTGAGGCGTATCTTGATGATATAGCATCATGCTCTCGCAAGAGATCTGATCATCCTACTCATCTTCAACTAATATTTGGATGATGTCACTACTATCAGATTCATTTGAATCCTACCAAGTGCAATTTTTGTGTGATGTCATATCATCTCTTAGGTTTTATTTTTTTGACAACACAGATCATGGTCAATCCTCTCAAGCTTGAGGTGATAGTTCAATTGCCTCCCCTGTGCACGATACCCAATTTTCAAATCTTACAAGGGAAAGCAAACTTTCTTCGATGCTTTGTCACGAATTACGTCGATATCACTAAAGGGTTTATGCGTCTCTTGAAAAAGGTAGTCCCATTCTATTGGGACGAAGCTACACATCGCTCCTTTGAAGTGTTGAAACACACCTTTACGTCTTCCCCTCTTTTCTGGCCTCCCGATTATAACATAGATTTCTTGTTGTATTTGGCTATTGTAGAAACGACCATCGAAATGGTATTGGTTCAAGAAGATGATTTCCTCGAAGAGAAAGTTATATATTACCTTAGTTGAGGCCTACTTGGGTAAGAACATAACTATTATCACGTTGAGAAGCTTTCTTTGGCAGCAATCCATGCTGTCCAACGGTTCTGTCACTACATTTTTCTTCGCAAGACCACTGTCATTTCCATTGTGAACCCTTTCCAATACATATTAACACAACAGGTCATTGGTAGAAAGATCAGTAGATGGATTGTAATCCTACAATATTTTGACTTGGATTTTGTTTCTGCAAAATCCAAGAAGTCATTGGTATTTGTTGAACTCATTTTAGAACTTCCAGTTGAGTCTAGTGATATCATGCCCGAAGAGTCGCCTATCAAGGGATATATTTTTCTAATCACATCTTCGGACCCCTGGTATGGAGATATACTAGTCTATCTACAAACTTTGAAGTTCCCTCTTCTGCTTCCCGTGATGACCGTCGACGAATTCACCATCAGGCATGAAAATATATTATACTTGATGAAACTTTAATCAAGGATTCTAAGTGCTGGTTACTTCTGGCCTTCGTTAATCAAGGATTGTGTTGAAGCATTCAAGAAGTGCCACCTGTGCCAGATCTTCTGTTGGAAGATTCGGGCACATCTTGCTCTCATGTTTCCTGTCATTGTTGTTGGTCCTTTCATCAAGTGGGGGATTGATTTCACTACATGTCACCTGGCTTCAGCTAGGGGGTGCTTCAGCTAGGGGGCATTGTTACATCATCGTAGCAGTAGAATACTTCAAAAAGTGGGTCAAAGCTATGCCAACATTTAACAATGATGGTGAAACAACGACTCTTTACATTTTTAATGAGATAGTAGCAAGGTTTGACATCCCAAAGGATATTTTCACTGACCATGGTAGTCACTTCCAAAAAAAAATGATGACATAGTTAACGTTAAATATCGGGTTTAGGAAAGAACATTTGTCACCTTACTACCCACAAGTGAATGGTCAATTTGAAGCTGTGAATAAGTCCCTCAAGACTATTCTTCAACGGACGATCAATTCTTCCAAGTCCAATTGACATTTGATGTTATATTCAATGTTGTGGGCCTATCAAACATATGTGAAGAATTCCACCGGTTTCTCATCTTTTCAACTCGTATATCGGCTGGAAGAAGTCTTACCTATTGAGTGTTAGATTCCTTCTTTAAATTTGGCAGTGGAATTACTGTTGGACACTTCACCGCTTGAGGAATGCCTACTATATCTCAAGTAGCTCGATGAGCATCGTTGTGATGTAGCCTCAACCAACGAGGCTCATAAGCAATGATTCAAGTGTCAGTACGATCAATCTGTTCATCCTAGGATTTTATCTGAAGGTGATCTTTTCCTGGTCTATGATCAAGACAAAGATCCCCTGGGGGAAAACCCATGTGGTTCAGACCATTCATTGTGAAAGAGGTCTTGAAGAAGGGAGCTTACCGTCTGGTTGATATTGAAGGAAATGCCTTGGCGAAACCTAGAAATGGACTCTACCTCAAGAAGAATTACTCTTAGGTTGGTGACCTGGGTGACTTCTTGTACATTTGTATACCTTCTTATATAGTTTTTGTCTTTTTTGTTTTGTGTACGTGTAGTTATTTATGTCTTATTTTTCATTGTGGCATATGTTAAGTGAATCAGAGGTGTTTTTTGTGTTCGCAGATGATGCTAGCTGACACACTCAGAGGCTTGCTTCGAAAGCTTGGGTGATTTTCACACCTGGAGGCCAGTTGCTATCTTCAAGAGGTATTTGTCTAGGTGACGCTATAAACAATTTTTCTGAATATAGTGCATTGATAGTGTTGCTTCATGATGCTTTGTCGCATGGCATTTCTCACCTCCGGGTCTACCTAGATGCTCAACTGGTTGTGTCCCAGTTAAATGGAGTTTACTGCATTTATGATCCCACTTTGCATTGATGTTTCCTTAGGGTACATCTCTTAGAACATTATTTCAATTACATTACGTATATCCATGTTCCTAGGAGATTTAATCATATGAAAGATACTCTATCTAATCAAATATTAGATTGGCATGTTGCACACACATAAAAAGAAAAAGAACACACATACACATGTACATACATTTGTAAAAGATGTAATCCATAAGACAAAAAAAATATGTATATATATATATGTCAAAAAGTGTCATGAGTACATAGGTGGGTGCGAACGCCTCAAAAATAGTGTTCAGTATACATCGTTGGGATTATGCCCTCAAAAAATACATGTACAAAAGGTGCCCTCGACACATCAAAATTCTAGCCTATCTAAGCACGAGGTCTATTGGCCCTGCCATAATGCACAACAATGTTGGCCAAACACTAGAATAGATGTACCCACGTGCATGGCACCCCTACTACATGATGTTGCATGGAAGGCGGGAGATCCTCTATCTCGACCATGGGTACTATGCAAGTAAGGACTGTGATTTTGTGCTTCACTCATCTCAAAAATCTCTTAGCCTCTCCGGAAGGAGGTCCCCCTGCAACTGCTGGTCCATCGGCTGTTGCTGGTCCTGCCTCTGGTTGAGGACGTCGTCGAGTCCTCGCAAATTCCGTTGGGAACACTGGTCCCACATATGTACATAGAAGATACACAAGAGTCAATACTCTCTACACATATAAAAATGATATATATAAAAACAATTAAAAATTAAATAACTTTAAAATAATGTTACCTATCTCTCCTCACTCCTCTCCAAGAGGCATGGGCATGTCTGGATCTCTAGAGAAGTTGATCTCGACATAAGGGTAGTCCTCTATTGCCATAATTTGTTGTGCCCACCAATCGAAGAAATTTTCATCAAAGGCATCTATGGCCCTCCCCCCCCCCTTTCATGGAAGAAATGATGCCCATCTGCATACCTCTAGGTAGGAGGCCACATGCCCTCGTACCATCTCTCTAGGAATGAAACTAGAAACCCTCTCAAAGAAGAAGGAACATAAGATCGTATCGAATCTGAAGTTCTTGTTGGTACACTACCGACACTCTGTCAGCTATATCTTCATGCACGTAAGCATGGTCGTGCTCCAGTCAAATATATGTGCCTCCTGACACTGAATGAAGTAGTGCATGTGTGCCCAAGAGGCTTGATGTAGGGCTGCAAATCTAGTAATCTGCCCAATCAATAACAAGATCACTCGCAGAGTCAAACTAGTGATCTTGTGGATCAACACCTGAGAACCTACCTTCTCAGTGCCAACCTTGCAATACATTTGGATATAATCTTTGATGTTGAAAGGACCAGGGGGGAGTGTCATATTTACTGGTTCTCCTCTCCTCGAGAGGCTAGTTAGGAAGTAAATTTCCTCCGTCGTAGGGGTCAATGACTGATCCCTATGACATAGGACATTTACTATGCCAATAATCAATGAGAGCATTGAGTAATGCAGGTTGTGCCCTCATAAAAGGACACTAGAAGAACTTCCATAGACCACACCATTTTAGTGCGACGATGGTTGTAGGGTCCTCTTCGACCAAAATGTCTATTTCCTCATGCTGCCTCTCCCTCCAGTGGACATACATCCTGTTTCATGGTAAAATGGAGGAAGTTAGCTCTTGTATTTTTATTTTTTCGAAGCTTGCAAAGGTGTATGTAGGCTGTATTGGCCACAATCGCATATGTACGAGGGCATATTGTTTTCTTCCTGAGCACATACGTGGGATTTCCTTGGACAACCCGTGTACATGCAGGGCCACTCTTTTTAGGAGAGCATGACCCCTCAAAAACCAAAATAAATGAAAAAATGAAGTATTGAAATGCAAGAGGGATGATTTTGTACTTACTTGGTCCAAGTAGAAGTTCATTTCATCCATTGAAGCTCTCATAATCAACTTTTCTAGCAAAGGTTTTTTTTCTCCTTTTGGTTAATTTTTGAATTGCAATGGTGAAAATGAGCTGCCAACGTCTATTTATAGACTTTTTTGGCCTTTTTTGCCGCTTTTTGACCCCGTTTGTCATTTTTCCTGGCTTGGTAATCACTTGATTCCGATTCCGAGTTTCTTATTAGATGTTCCAGTACTCTTTTCCTTTTGGTTCAGTAACTTTTTTGGGGATGGGTCACTTTTTATCCTTTGAAAAAAGTCATTTTTTCCAACTTTTTTCATATAATTTAGGATTTTGTTTCCACTTTCTTCATCTTGTTGTCTTTTTCTCTTTGCCATATGATTGAACCCAATGAAGTGCGACACATAACCTTCATTTCTTCTCTAGAAGAGTCATAATTAGGTGGTAGAGCCTACCTATACATGGATGCCCTAGGTAGATCCTTGTTGTATTTTGGCATCTATGTTATCTGTAATGACTATAGGCTTGAGAGTCCTTGTTAGTCTTGTCATGATTACAAGATTAAGCCTCATTTGTTTGATGCACCATCATTCTTGGACTTACCCTCGGGACTCCCAAATAAGCATGCTTTGTTGTCTTTCAAGCTCACTTTAAAATTCGAAAGCAACATCCGACGAGACTATATTTATTCTTTTCGATCTTGTCTGGATTAACTAAGAAAAGTGTCCCCCTAGATTATTCTTTAAGCCCTTTTTAGACTCTCTAAACATGAAAATATTGTTGAGTGATCTTGTTGCCCTTCACGTTTGCCAAACTCAAATTTGAAAGCACATCTGTCCGGCAGTAGTTTACCCCTTTTTTGGTCCGGACGACTAATTTCGCGAATAAAGGTATGCTATAGGAACTTCATTTTGTTAGAAGAGTATTCTCAGGAATATGTTTAACCCTTTTTCGGGCCTGAGGGATTAAATATTTGAAAAAGGAACATTCTCCTTGTTTTTGGTTTATCACCTTTTTCAGGCCTTGGAGATTACTTACGAAAAAGTAACCCCCACGGAGTCCATAGTTAAGCTCTTTTCAGACTCCCTAAAATTGAAAAGATCGTCGAGTGACCTTGTTCCTTCACACTTGTTAAATTGGTTCAGAAGAACATCTACTAGCATGAGTTTAACCCTTTTTACATCCTATAGATTATAGCGGAAAAAGGTATGCCTTGGGAGATTCGTCTCGCCGGGAGAGTTCTGCTTAGAAAATTTTACACTTTTTTTGGCTAAGGAGACTAAACTCAGAAAAAGGCCACGAGTCCATAGTTAAGCTCTTTTCAGACTCTTTAAAATTGAAAATATTGCTGAGTGATCTTGTCTTTGTCACACTCGTTAAAATGGTTCTGAGTAGATGTCTTTTTGGTGCAAGTTTAACCCTTTTTCGAACCAATTATACAATCTCCGAAAAAGGTACTCCCTGAAGTCTTCTTTTACATTTTTTCCAGACTCTCTAAATGTGAAAAAACTATCAATATTACCTTCTCTGGGCTTGTAAAAATTACATGGAAGTGGGGTCTCATGGTGTCTTTCTTAATCACATTTTCATCTCTGCATCTTTGGCCTAATTCCATCTCCATGTTTCTCTCAACTGAACCTTTGAAGCATGCCTTATATGTAATCCTTGTAGCACTTATTACCTCTATGACCCGACACCTTGACCCATGGAAGAATTTTCCCCGAGTGTCCTTTTTCTGCACATGTCTTCTTTCTCTGAGAATTATTATCTTCCTTGTGCTTGGAGCTAGTATGCTTGCTTGCGACACTCATTCCTCATTTGTAACATAACATTCTTTTAGTCTTTTTCAAGATATTAAAAAATTGAAAAAGAAAAAAAAAAAAATATTCTAAAAAGAGGGGATGTGAAATATGTATTCTTTTTCAGTAGCACAGAGAGTCTCCCTTGGACAAAGCACATCCTTATGTTTTTTCGTCAAGAATTGGGATCTAATATGACCTTAGGACGCTGTTCTCACTACATAGAGTTGTATCCTCCTCCATTTGGTTACTCTTCCAAACACATGGAGAGTTTGCATTGCGTCCTGCATCGTGAATTTATGTCAATGTCATGCTGCTTGAGTCTGATCATATTTTGTAATTTTGTCCAAGGGAAGTTTCACTCAACCTGATTCGACCTTTCTACAGATTGTCTCTTTACTTTCATGAGTTGGCCATCCAGAGAGTCCAATCAAGTCTAGATTCAAAATCGACAAAGTTCTCTGCTTGATCATCAAGATCCTGATGTCTTTTCATGATGAGCCTTCGAAGACTTCAGGGTAGTGAGTTATACACTCCCATTATACTCCTACCCGAGTTTTGAATATCTTGCAGTTGTTGCTCGATCTTTGATGGCCTCATTTCCACCCACAAGCATCACTAGCTTCTATAAGATGAATACTATGGTTGTATATATTCGATTGATTTTAAGATGTAGATCCACTGTATATTGCTCCCAAATACTCTTTATATAGTTATATGACATGGATCTGCAGTGTATTTGATTGGCATCCATGATTTACTTCATCCTGAGCATGGGTATGCCAGCCTCGAAAAGACAATTGTTGTTTTATAGATGGCACCCCAAAACTATGTTCCTGGGCTCACTCAATTTTGTACATTGGTGAAGATATTGTAATGTATTTCGGCCATCAACTGCTCTTTTAACCTCACACATTAGGGGGCATATTTTATAGCCCTAAAATTGCATACTCATGCATACATGGCCTTGGCCCTCTTACTTGCTTATTTCGCCAAAGCACTGCTAAGAAGCTCTTCTTAAAAAACCATTTTTTAGAAGATGTATGTGCCCTACACCATTAAATCCCATGTCCATATGCTTGTTTCACCACTACAACTAGCGTACATACACTTGTTTCCCCATTACAGCCCGCATATGCTTGCAAAAGTTGAAAAAAATAAAAAAGTTGCAAGGAATTCGTTGAAATTCATGGGCTATTGGAAGTTCCCAACTAATCCACCTGCTATAGCACCTAACCAAATAAACATCCTTTTTTCATATAAAAGGAGGTGTAGGGGTCTCATTTCAGATCCAATCATAATAAAAATAAAACCGTGCCCAATTTCACTCCCTCTCCTTGCCCAAGATTTTGCTGCCTTTGTAAGATATTGCCTCAACATTCCCTCATCAACCCCTTCTTCCTCCATTCAACCCATTCCATTCCATTGAGGTGATCAAAAGTTTGAAAGAAGAATTCCATGCAAGGTTCACTTGGAGCATGGTAAAGAGGATCCCAGACCAGGTTTGTGGAATAGTGGACGACACAGATTATAAGTTGTAATCTCTGTATGATGAATAAAATAATAACATTTTCCTGTCCCAAATGATGATGTCTTGAGTATTTTCATTGATTTATACTTAGCATTTAATATCTAACCCTAACTCATGAATATAATAGAATGCTTGTATTCCTTGTTTTCCTATCTTTGGATGTAGGTCGGCCTTGGGAGGAGACGTGCAATCAGTGGAACTACCAAGCTTGAGGAGATCATCCCCAGATGTGGGATCAAAGGTATAGTTACCCAATCTCTTCTCTCATTTTCTTTATTTACATTAGTTTTGGTATGTTTGGGGTAGTATAGAGAATTGATTAGATTTTAGATGGTTATTCGCTCTATCTACATCTTAAACCCTAGTGTAGTTAAAGGGGAGTTTTTCCCGCTAGCACCCATGAATAGTACACTCCTCCATGAGGGTGAGTGTAGGGGGGGGGTTACCCCCCCTGCGGGGGTTTGGGGGCAAAGCCCTTGAAGGAAAAATTTCCTTGTAAATGTATATTGTAATTTCATAGTAAATCTGGACCGTTCATTATAAGGCCGTAGATCTAACGATAGAAGTTATTTTAGGGTTTTTTTCCCTAGAAGGCCACCCTCTTTTATGAGGGAAATGTATTGTGGCTATGTATCATTGTGAATATTGTATTATGAGAGAGGAGACTGTGAGATAAATAAGAGGAAGTTACAATGGGTGTGTTGTAGGTTGTATCCCTTCATTTGCTGGATAATAATAAAGGAAGGACCTGGAAATTTCTCTGGTGGACGTAGCCCACACTGGGTGAACCTCATATATCTATGTCTCTATTGTATTGTGTATCTTCTGTGTTTTATTTCCGAAATTTGTTTTATTTTATTGCTCCATAATCCTATTTTTCTAACAACTGGTATCAGAGAAAAAGGTAACTCGCAGGAAAAGAGGGTTCCCGGTTCGAGTGGGAGAAATGGCGAAAGATGAAAAGTTTAGGGTCGAGAAATTTAACGACCAAAAATACCAGTTATGGAAGATGCAGATGGAAGATTATTTATATTAGAAGGATCTATTTCTACCATTGGGTGAAATAGAAAAGAAGCCGACGACCATGAAGGATGAAGAATGGGAGATTCTTGACATAAAGGATTTAGGAACAATACAAATGATCCTGGCAGCGTCGATGGATTTCAATATTTTGAAAGAAAAGACAATGAAGGAGTCGATGGATGCATTGGCTAAACTGTATGAAAAACCATCGGTGTCCAATAAGGTATTTCTAATGAAGAGATTATTTAATATGAAGATTTCAGAAGGTGTGTTTGTTGCTGATAATTTAAATGAATTTAATATGGTTACTAATCAAATAAGTTCTGTAAAAGTGGATTTTGATGATGAGGTCAGGTCTCTTCTAATCTTATGATCATTGCCAAAAAATGAAATGTCTTGGTCATGGCTGTAAGTAACTTTGTGTTTGGTTCAAACACTTTAAAATTTCATGATTTTGTTGGTGTTATCCTTAGTGAGTAAATGCGACAGAAAATAAAAGGTGAGACATCAGGTAATGCATTAAACATGGAGAACAAGGGAAGAAAAAAGGATAGAGGAAAGGGCTCAGGGAACCGCAGGAATTCTAGGAAGGGAAGATCCAAATCCACATTTGGAAAAATAGAGTGTTGGATT
>JASDQU010309973.1:26725-51034 GCA_032191745.1 Picea mariana | reverse complement strand
CTTATATGTATTTAAGAATTACATTCATTGGAAGCACCAACTTCCTTTGTTTTCCAGTTGCAACTGGAAGGAGGCTCCAACCCCCTAGTTTCTCAGGATACAACCTGAGGGAAGCTCCAACTCCTCAATTCTTCAGCTACAACCCCTTATGTTCTCTGGATACAACCGAAAGGTGTCTACAACCACCCATCCTTTCCCCGTCCAACCGACCTGACGTATAAGTAGAATTATGGAACCACTGTCAAACTATAACTATGATATATACTATTGTAAACATGTACCAATCAACCTGCACCAAACAACCTATACCAATAACCTGAACCATGCATGAACCATACATCAAACTGCACCTCAACCTGTAATCAACTTGTACCATAAAAAAGTGCATAAACTATGTACCAAGTATGTATCAATCATGTATCAACTACTCATCAACTATGAATCATCAAGATGTACGAACATCATCAACTATACAGCTCATGTATGTGCCAACTCATCAACTACTTGTCTCAACCATGTACCCAACATGTACCTCAACCAAAATCCCTCATCAATTTCATCATCCAAATATGATTTGTAACTCTGTAATAGACCTAGTGTATATGATCACATACCTACAAACCTTCCTTAACTTTAACAACAAGAGACAATCATTTTCATCAAACCTTACTTCAGTCTCACATGACTAGTTTTGGATTAGTCAACAACCCTAACTTGAAATAATCATAACTATGTACCTGTAATGAATAAATATCTGAAAATATTACACAATGTTCTTCAATTTGTTTTATGAAATTCCTCCAGGTGTCACTACTTGGAACCTCTAAGAAAAAGAGTTATAGAAAAAATGGAATACCTTGTTGAATTATGGCTTATTCTAGAGAGCGAACTTGTAGAGCGTTCCCCGCACAAAATATTTGTTGTATGGATATGAAAATTGTACAAAGAATACTATAGACTGTAATATAACCAACACATTTTATCTTACTGAATTTGGATATGTTATGAATAAGTTATGACGTTTTTACCCGAAACACTTGTTTTAGACTAGTTTCAAGACTAGCCACAAACCCTATTTTCCACGAAGTGTAGCTCCAAAAATACAACGACCCATAAGATGAAATTCATACCACAACTAATTGGATATGTTTCATCAATGGCTTCCCAATTTCATGGTCTGAATAATTCTATAAAAAATCTTATTGAGAAAATGGTGAGGTGACCTATAAATAACATACCTTAGAAAGCATCATCAAAAGAATTTATCCTCCCTTGAATTTCGACCTTCTTTACTTCACCTTCCCTCTGAAATTAGGATTAGATATCCTTTGGTTACCTTAGTCACCTATATATATTCAATATTCTCAAGTGTGATTGAAATGAGAGAGCCTTGCCTCTTATTTATACTTTCATGTAGCTTCATTAGAAGCATCTTCTAGACCACTTTGTCCACATAGTCACCTATGTCCAACTTTTCCCAATTTGGCACGTGTCCATGTATTCAATATCCAGTTGACTACTTAACCCATTTTCCTCATTTTAGGGTTAACCTTCTTATAACCACTTTCCATATATAGAAAGTTGTTCATTTACTTTATTATTTAAATAATCCTCCTTGACTTTGTCACTTCACTTTATTATTTAAATAATCCTCTTTGACTTTTTCACTTCAATTTATTATTTAAATAATCCTCTTTGACTTTGTCACTTCAATTTATTATTTAAATAATCCTCTTTGACTTTCTCACTTCACTTTATTATTTAAATAATCCTTCTTTGCAAGCACTTTGACTTCTTTGACCTTTTGGGGCTTCAAGCCAACATATGAGGGAACTCCAACTTCGTAAGGCCATAACTCTCAAACCGTGAGGAGTTATGTGATGTTACACATACCAAAAGAAATGGAATTACATGTACTATCCATATAGAATAGTCTTACCTACAAATATAACAAAAATCATACCATTATACATCAAACAAACTTTGATCCATTACCCAAACCTGGGTTCTCCATTTTCACAGGGCCATAACTCTCTAACCGTGGGGAGTTATGTGATGTTCCATATACCACCAGAAATGGCATGACATGTAATACCCATATAGAATAGTCTTGCCTTCAAATATATTACAACTCATACCATTACAAAAACCTTTGTGCTACCAGAATTCGCTACTGGACTTTCTCCAAGGGTTGAAATCAATCACTAAGGGTTGAAATCAATCTACAATATCACTCTCCAATGGTTGACATCAATGAAAACCAGCAATCCATACCAACTTTCCATCAACCTAAGCCAACAGTCTGATAGAAATGATAGTGAAATTAGTAGTGAAAGTGGTAGTGATTGTGGTAGTGACAGTTTGGTCTACACTTGTATTTCAAGGCAGTGGGATGGGGCAAGGAAATATGGTTGTAGTATCCTTCCATTTGGTGTTGGAGAACACAAGAAATTGGAGATTCCTTCAGGTGGGATGCTAAGAATTAGGGTGTTGTATCCTCCTATTGGTTGGAGCTAGAGAATTTAGAGAGTTGTGGTGTCCTTAAGGTTGGAGCCTATAAATAGAGGGTTGTAGCCTCCTTTTAGTTGTAGCTGGAGAATTGGGAAGTTGGTGTTTCCAATGAATGCATTATTTTGATATATAAGAAATAATTTTTTGGTTTTCTCCCATTTGGGTTTCCACATAAATTATGGTGTATTGTGTACTTGATGTGATGTTGATGTGATGTTTCTTATGTTTATATTTTCATGATATATTGATGATATATTGAAGATATACTTATATTAAGTTGAAATATATATATTGTGGTTAAAAGTTGTATAATTTCCCATACTGATTCACCCCCCCCCCCCTCTTAGNTAGTATTCCAACAATTAGTATTAGAGTAGGTCCTTCAAGAAATTAGTTTAACCACTGGAAGGAAGATCATGGAGAGGAACGATTTGTATAGAAATGGAATAACACAGTTTGATGGTCAGAATGGTATGAGCTACATGATGCGAAGAAACATGATGAAAATATTTTTAGGAGCACATGGATATGATGTTTTTTACTCAATTGTTACAAGATATATCGCTACTAAGAAGCCACATACTGCATCTAAGAAGGAATTGAAAATAAATAAAAATTAGAAATGAATTACATCTGGGAAGGATTACTTGATCTGATAAGGGAAAATATTGGAAAATATTGTTCGGCTAAAGAAATATGTGATAAGCTACATAATATCTATTCCAAGGAATCTTCCATCATAGATTCAAATCATATTAAAGAATGTTCAAGAATAAAACAAGAAGAAATATGTTCATCATCTAAGACAGATTCAAAAGAAGAACAGTGTGAAGAAGGCATAGTAGAACTTGAAGTAGAATTACTTAGTGTTTTGGACGAATTTATGAAAGAAAGGAATAGAAACAAGTCTCTTGAGGAATGATTAGTCAATAATAATTCTCAAGAAAATTTTGAAGAGGTCCAACAGGCCATCATAAAACTAATAGCTCGGCTAGAAGAAGCCAAAAAGAGTGAAGAAACATACAAGAGCTAGATGGAAGTGAAGCAGTGTTTGGAAGCTAAGATCACATCACTAAGAAAGGAAGCAATGGAAGAGAAGTTGTGTTTGGAAGCCGAAATAAAGGAAGCAGAGAAAAGAGAAAATATTTTGACAGGTCATCTTAAGGAAACAACTGATATCTTAAATCAACTTGAAGTAAAATTTGGTCAAGAAGAAAGAAGACTTTAAAAGCAAATCATCTCCTTGAAGATCCAACTTGAAGAAGAAAAGAGAAAAAAAAGAAGTCACAAAGATTCAGATGATGAATAAATAAGAAGAGTTTGAGAATCTTGAAGAAGAAGTTTTCACATTGACACTTAAAATTGTCAATCTCAATAAGAACGTTGAAGAGAGAGAAACATCCACATCATTAGTAAATAATGTTGAAGAGAAGCACTCTAGGTTGTCAGAAAAGAAGAATGAAGAAAAGAGTAAGATTTATACAGAAGTACTCAAAGGAAGGAATCATGGTTAGCCAAAATCAAAGAAAAATGATAGAGATACATCTACAAAAATACCCTCCACATTCAATCCATAAAGAAGATTCAATCAGGATCATGATCAACCAAGGCATGAATTCAGAAGGACTACACCACAAAGAAGATCATTCACTCCCAAGTATGTAAATTTATTTTATGGTCATTGTTTTTATTGTACTAAATTTGGACATAAAGTTGCATATTGTAGGGCTTATGGAGGAAATGTTCAAACAAGAAATGATTATGTGGACCCACATAACATTGAATGTTACAAAATCCATAACTATAAACACATAGCTTGTGATTATAGAAGAATGATGGATGATTCTCTGAGAAAGAACATTAATATCATATATAGGAAGGTTTGGAGAAGAAATGAAAAACAATAAGAATAGGTGAATAAAGAACAGGTCCTAGAGATCGCAAGATTTTTAGTAGTGCGAGAAATAAAAGAATAACAGGTGAATAAAGAATAGGCCCAAGAGATTTTACTTTTAGGAATTATGGTGCAAGATCAATCCACAGGAAAAATGGAAGAAGTTAGAGTTCATAAAGAGGATGAGTCTACAAATGAAGAGGAAGATTAATCTGCATAAAAAAGGGTATTTTTCTGAGCCACCTGTCTTGGATAATCCCAACGAATAAGAATATTTAATAGGAGGATTTAGTGCAATAACTACTACAAATAAGAGAACCATCTTTCGAGCAGGTTGAAGTATTTGCAGAGATAGATTCAAAGTAGTCAAATAACAAAATATTGATCATTTGAGAAGTATTATTCCCACAGATATATCAATTGGAATTTGAGAAGCTCATGAGTGGTAGGATTAGAACACTCCCTGGTGTTCTGCACATCCCAGGATTTGATAGGAATTTGATTATTGTAAGTAGGATGGATGATGCAGGTGTAAAAATAGTGTTTGAGAAGGAAACGTGTAGGATGATTTGAGGAGAAATGGTGTTGTTCATGGGAGTTTGTATTGAAACTATGTATAATTTGTTAAGAAGAACTATTGGTGATGGGTCGAATAATTTCGGTTTTCCTAAGATTAGAGATGAAGAAGAAAAAAATCATATAGTTTATGGAGAAAAGACTATGTTGTGGTATCAAATACTGGGGCATATCGAAGAGAAGGACCTTTGATTGCTACAAGATAAATGTATGGTTGAAGTCATGTCCAATTTCTCTTTTTCCTTTGATTTATGTGAACATTGCTTATATGGGAAGTAGAATCATGTAAGATTCTCCTCTAGTGCTATGAGGGAAAAGGGAATTTTACAGTCGATGCACAATGATGTGTTTGGACATATGTCGGTTCCATCACTGGGTAAATTTGTGTACTATGTCTCATTTATAGATGACTTCTTGAGGAACATATTGATTTATTTCCTTAGGAAGAACTATGAATCCTTTGACAAATTTAAAAAGTTTAAGGCTCTTGTGGAGAGTTAGACAGAGAAGACAATTAAGGTGTTGAGGACAGATAATGGTGGAGAATTATGCAAAAAATAATTCAAGGAATTATATAAGAAGTGCAATGTATAAAGGTGGAGGACTACTCCTTACACACGTCAACATAATGGAATTGCAAAAAGGATGAACATGACATTGATGGAAAAATCAAGGAGCATGCTTAGTGGTGTTGGGTTAGGATATGAATTATAGGCAGAGGTAGTTGGTACTGCATGTTAACTGGTCAATCAATTACCCTCATCAGTTTTGGATGGAAAGACTCCACATGAGGTGTGGACTGGTAAGAAATCCTCTCTTACAAATCTTGAGGTATTTGGTTGTGATGCCTATGTTCACGTTCTAAAGGAAAACGTGAGTAAGTTAGATAAAAAGGATGAAAAGTGTATCTTTATTGGTTATAAAAATGGTATAAAAGGTTATAATATTTGGAACCTAGAAACTAAGAAGGTAGTGTATAGCCAAGATGTGGTATTTAGAGAAATCAAAGATGTCGTCAAACAAGAATTCCTACCCATGGAGGAAGAACAAGAGAAAATAGAGTTTGAATTGAAGGATAATGAATTAGAATCTATAGAAGAATAGGAATCAAAAGAAGAAGATCCTCATACTCTAGTGTTGGGAATATTGAGTCGGGAAAGAAGGAAACCAAAAAGGTATACTCCACCCGATTTCTATTAAATATTTTCTTTGTTTATTACTAATGATGATCCTAGAAGAAATACATGGATGAATAAATGGAATCCTTGGACAAGAATGAGGATTAGGATCTAGTGGATTTTCTGACTAGAAGAAATCTCATTGGCAACAAATGGGTGTTTAAGAAGAAGTTGAATGAACAATCCAAATTGGAGAAGTACAAAGCTCAATTAGTAGTTGTTATTGCACAAAAAGTAGGTTGGAAAGAGACCAACCCAATCCCTGATATGGTGATAACTGTGGGAGATTCTACCCATTGTCACCTTAGATAAACCCTCCCCTCGCATTAGTGAAGGATACATCCAACACAAGGGGGAATCTCAGGTGACCCTAGGGGGAAAAGAGATGGAAAATAAGGTTATGGAAGTGAATCCCCTATAGGTCAAGTTGTGGAGATATGGAAGGATTAGGATGAAATCTCATGTATGAGGGAAGGTTTCCAAGAAGTAGTGTACCTACAGAAGAGTGTTGTACCTTCTTGAGACACAAGAAGAGATGAACATACAAGCCTAATGATCAAGAGGAAAATCAACTTAATCTTTTTTTCCCAAAATACTACAATGAACAATAATATATATCAACAAGGAACAAAGATAATTACTCTAGATATAACCGCTCAAAGCATCAAAGATTTATTGAGAAATGAAGCATAAAACAAGTAGATTAGTTCCCAACACGTTAGCAAAAAATTTAGTGGTATTAGAGGGTTGTTGTCTGATTTTAATACAGAGATATTATAACAGCCTTATGGATGTAGAAAAATATTTCTATGACAAAAAATTCCAACCACAAAAAATTACAAGTAGGCTACCCAAAAGATGCTAAATGACAAGTAGATTATTACAACAACTTTCTAGCAAATTTTGACAGTTGAAAAGAGAGAAAAAGTAAACATTTGAGAGAAAATTTCTGCAACCCTAATGGATTTAGATTTAATTTTATAACAACAATATATATCCTTATCCAATCAATACGACCGATGGGCCTTAGCAAGCTTAAAGAACATAGAAAATATTCCAACTAAGACAATTTCAATATCTCGTATTTTCACATATACTAATGCAATGATTTTATTTCTCCAATGCAATATATTAGTGTCTAAAACTATTTGGTTATGGAATCTTTAAATGAATAATATATATTTTCCACTTCATTGGGGGTGTTAACCCTTTTACTCTCTAAGGAAAGAAAGGCTAGCAAGGAACTACTAGGAAGATGTAAGTCCTTTTACTCCTCCTAGTAACCCTTTGTGCAACAATTAATTAGAGACAATTATGATAGGATTCATGGGGTTGTATGCCCTTATACTCTATAGGATCTTAGAAAATCAACCTTGAAACTAAGAAATAATGCAACAACAAATCATATTCGTTACCTAGTCCAATAATCAACAAGATAAACCCCTCTTTAACCAAGAAAAATATACCACAATGCAAGAATTAGCCTCCAAGAGAGATAGTGCATCACTTCTCCATCCAATAGAAAATAAAAACCATCAAATGATAAAGTAAAAGAGAGAGAGAGATGTAAAATTTCCTAAGAGGGGTGTCAATTTCAGCCAAATGCCTTCTCCAAGAGGGAGAGCTATGATTAAAATGAAATGAAATGATAATTGTTTATGCAAATCCTCCTAAAAGTGTTTTTCCACTTAACTTTAGGGTAAACCACAAAGGAAGGGGTCAAAACCCCTTATTTTTCCCTTTTACATCATAAATTCAAATTTCACGTTTAGAAAGTGCACATAAAAAACCCTAGTATGATGTCATCTCTCTCTAGGGTGAGGTTTTGACATTTTTAGGTGGACGTTGAGCTTGAAGATGAATTGTTGGGCCTCCAAAGGATTTATTCCCAAGTGTTAGGGCCTTATCCATCAAGGTGAGGCTTCTCCTCTCCAAAAATTCCAAGTGTCAATCATCAACACCTCCACCACCATAACCCTAGTCCTAGGGTGATGTCAATCCTTCCAAAAGCGACATTTTGGCCTCAAGAAGCAAAATGTTGAGCTAGTAGAAGCTAGATGAGTTCCTCCATGGTGTCTTATTTTTCCTCCAAAGGAAAAATTCATATTCCTTCTTTTCCCAAGGTGTGGGTCATGGTATCCAACCTGTGGGATTCAAGCATGAAGGAAGCCCAAGCTAGGCTTGTTCTTCCAAAATTGTCCACCAACTAGGTCCTACAAAGACAATGAATACACCCTCCAAGGATATCAAGTCAAATGCATCATGAAAAGTAAATACAATAAATAAAAGAGCCACCTAAGAAAATGCATAAAAAACCACCTCATCAAACTAAACAAGTTCTCAAAGACCCTATAAAATTTTCCAAGTTTAGGTATGGGAGGGTTGTCAATTCAACCTATTGGGTGAATCATACCTCAAGTCTAGGAGTGTTTCCTAAGTGGACCCCTCTCTAGGTCATGTGGAGAAGTTGACATGGATGGGGGAAAGAATTTTGGGAATGGGTTTCATGACATACAAGGGATCATAGTGTCTCATTTTTTGGTGCCTTTGTAAAGGGTGTGTTACACCTTTATTTTCAATGCATCCTTTTTCTAATCCCATTTATTGCCATCAATTAATTAAGTTCCAAACAATGGGTACTCCCTATGGGTTAATCAATTATATTGTGGGGTATTACAATGGTGTCGCTTAAATGGAGAGGTACACAAAGTGCCATAAGGGCATAGTCTATCTTGTAAATTTTCACTTGTGTGGATCCCTAAACAAGTGGGACATTTGTATATATGTGTTTTCTTTTGCAGGTCTCTAATTTTTAGGAGAAACATTTCATTGTTATCAATACCTCTTTGGGAGAGAATTTGGAAGGTTCACAATATGGATTTTATCTTTTTCCCATCTATATTCCATATGTGCCTTCATCCCCTTCTTTCGATGAAACAAGGGACAATCCCTTCTTGGGCCAGTACACTAAAAAATCCCAAAAGATAAGGAGATGAGGGGATGATGTGTGGAAAGTGGCAAGTATGGATGGGAATGGTACAATGATATGTTAAGGAGACCTCCTAGTAGAAAACCTATCCCTAAGGGTGACCACATACTAGGGTGCAATGTCAACCACCAAGGTGAAACAAGGAAAAGAGAATAATTTCTAAGGATACATTACATAATCAAAATCCATTTTAAATGCAGCAAACTAAAATCCTCAAATATTGAAATGACACTCACCATAATACATGGCTTGTACCTCATGGAGAAATACCCAATGTCTTCCATAAGCCTGTTGATGTGGTGGATACTCTCACGATAAATCTAAAACATGTAGTGGTGATGTGGGCCTTTCTCAATGCAAGTGGAAGTTGTCATCCATATGCCTCTCGGTACTCCATGTCTACAACCTGAGGGCCTCAAGACATCACCTTCTTTGTTATCCCTAGGAAATGGGGATAACATCTGGCTCATACTTGGGTACATGTACCCATCGTAAAATGCATGAGAACCCCAACATCTCCTGGTCTCACCTATTCTTACACTGAAACATAAAACTCTAAAATATAGGGTGTTTATATCACCCTTTGTCCATTTATATCAAATCTCAAAAACTCAAAAATAACAACTAATCTAGAAAATAAAATTTTTCTTTTTTTTTGTAAAGTTTCTAAACTAAACATGTAATATGATGAAAGCAACATGCAAGTAAAATGAAAATAAAAGTGAAATGCAAATAAAATATCATGAACAATTGATACAAAAATGCAAGAAAGAAGGATGACCTACCTACTTACCTGGATCCCTTGAGCCCTAAAGATCAAGGGGTAGGTGATGTCAGGTGAAGTATTACAACTAGGGAAACCACCTGTCCATTATTTCATCAAGATATATCCCCCTTTACTTAATCATGTAATACCATAAAGACAAGTTGAGCACATAATAATCTTGAACATAAATAGACATATAATCAATCATGAAAAGAGACTCATGGAGATGGGTGGGAGGGAGGAGATCCTCCTAGAAAGAGAAACCACAAGCATGATCATCCAGGAAATCCTACCTGAAGTGATAGCCACAAGCACAATCAACCCATATCTCAAGAGGAATATCGTATATAGACGATGGCTCATCTTCATCTATGCAAAAAGGTCCACTGCTTGTTGAACACTGGGAGGAGATGAGAGATAGAAAGAAGACTGCATAGATTCCTGGAGAAAAATATAAGCGGTAAGGGATAATATCATGTCTAGAGGAAGAAATGTTCCTGCTATTGAAAGATTGTTTCCCTTTCATTTTGTAAAACACCTTAGGATGATAAAATAGTGTCACTCTGCAATGTGAATATTTGGTTTCTCTCGGATGACCACGACCTTGTATCCATCAAATCTGAGCGAAAAGGTGGTTGGAAACTTCAATAGAACAAATACAAATCCTCAAAAGGGTAATAATGAATACTATGAAAGGATGAATGAGAGTCATCATGAGTATATTATGACATGTCATCCTAAAATGAATGAAATAAATCCATGACCATATCATCATCGGGCTGCCAAGAATCTGAATCATGTGAAAGTGAGGTACAATTTCTTGGAGATGATAACTCAATCCCTTTTTCACAAGAATCACCCTCAATGTCGTAAATGTGGTGTATATAAAAAATGAAATGACCAAGATCCCATATACATATTTTGGTTTGTATGAAAGTGTCTATATGCTCATCAACCATATCTAAGGGTTCTTTCATGAGACCATCAATATGACTAAAAATGACCATCTCTTTGTCTTTGTGTGAAAGAGGAATAGAGGTTAGGGAGGCTTCAACTAGATCTTCATATTCTTCATCATTGAGACTAGTTTCTTATTCAACTTCATTTGCAAGAGCAAAAAAAGGTTGGACAACATCACCTTCATTAATAAGGAGAAAATATAATGATGTCTCATGACGTTTCTCAACATGTTTCACCTCATCAAAATTATTCTTTCTCTTCATGGGAATGCTCCTCCATTGCCTCTTCATCACAAGGGGATTGATCCTTAATATAAAACGCTTTGTTTTATTTTTCCAAAAAGGATCTATCACATTCAAGGGTTCTTATAATAATTCTTCACTTCCAAAATCATGGAATAAAGTATCATCAAGATCTTCGAAATGGTTACAACTCATCATGTTCTCTTCTTGATGTGTAGGAGGAACATAGGTCTGGATGTATTCATCAAATGGAAGGGAAGATATAAGAACTTCATCTTCATCAAGTGGGAGCATGGATACAAATGTCTCATCCAGATCTTCAACATGAGAAACTTCGTCGAGATATTCTTGGTAACTTTCTTCATATATCTGTCCTTCAAGCATATCTTTATCCTGAAGGAATAGTTCTTTGATATATTTTTGAGATAACCTTTTTACAAGATTCATCGGTTTCTCAACAACTTCATTAGCATTTTTTCCCATTTCCATCTGTAAAAGTGCCTTACTCGAGACATGACATGTTATGGGAAAGGTTTCATCACATGGTTCCATAATTCCATTGACTGAAAAGATGCCTCATTGGAATCGCCATATGAGAGCAAGGATGTTAAGCCCTAAATAGTGGAACACTACCCATTAATTGGGGAATACTACATTAGTAATGTTATTTTATTTATGTCAACTTGGGTCCATTAGTTGTAATTGTACCTCCTAGTCTCCTATATATACAAAGGAGACCTTTTCATTTGGAATCATTTGGTATTTGGAAATTTATGTGGTGTATAAGGATGTGTCCCCCTCAAAGAGGCTTATTATCTGAAATTCTATCTTTTTCAAGGCGTCAAGTACTTATTTTGAGGTTCTTTTTATGCTATTTTTATATTTGGTTCCTAACATTTGGTATCAAAGCTCAAGGTCTTGGGGTTTCACTGCTACATCTAAGATACCTTGGAATTTTTGATATAATTTTTTTTTATGGTGTTTCAAAAGGAACCCCTTGAAGTATATTTAGTAGATGGATCAAGGTACATGTGGTTCAAATTTCATCTCCTTATGAATTACACTTTCGTAGATATAGCCTATATAATATAGGGTTCTGGAATCATCCTAAATTTAGTCATCACGGAATTTTCACTATAAATGTTTTTTTGTAACATTTCAGACCCTGAAATACAAAGTATATTCATATAAATTATCAAGGCAGCTATGATAAATATTTCATCTTCTGGGTCATCCTACTTTTTTAGATACGCCCTGTGCAAGATAGGGTATCTAAAAAGTCATATTAACTAGTCTCAAACAGGTCGTCTGGGTAAAAAAGTGATATCTTCTTCAATGAGTATCCAAATTAGGTGATACCAGTTGCATTGGATAGTGGATAGTCTGTATTATTTTCGATACAAGTTTTATAATCAAATATCATATATTGTGATCTTGGCAAGCTTTACAAGTACGCTATTATGGAATGGAAAAAAATAAGCAAGGTGTGGGGAAGTTACCATAACTTCCACTTGGCACATCCAATTTTGATAATACCTGTGGAATTGCAAAAGAGAAATATCATAAAACTACAAAACAAAAAAATTCATACCCATAAGGGCTGAAATTTGGAGATACAGTAGAAGAAACATCGTCTAGCAAAACCACCTCGAAATCAAGGTTTAAAAGTGATACTTGGCCAACATGACACCAAAAAAGGGAACTTCTACAAGAAATAAGCCTCCAGATAGTCCTACTTGGACTCTTGATGAAGGTTAAGAAATGCGCAAGGACATAAATGATTTACAAAAGAACACAGTAACAAAAGATGAACTACAAGGGATAATGGATGGTTTAAAAAGGGAGATCATGGAAGGATTGAAAAAATTCCAAATAGAGAGGACACCTGAAAGTGAAAATGTATCCCATGAAATTCAGGATGAAGACACAAGGAAGACGAATCAAGAATGGAGAAACTACAACTTTGGGTTGAATACCAACCACTTTCCTAAGATCAATATGAGGAAGTTTGATGGCAATGACCAAATCACATGTGTTATCTCCTAAAATATACTTGTCATCCACTTTCATTTCTAGGTGATAGCATAGTCATAACCAAGTGTCTTTTTTATAATTTTTTTGGTCTATGATCTCCAAGCATAGAGAATAAATCATAAAGTCCCAAATAAGTCAATTTGACATTTATTGTTTTCAAAAAATCAAAGAATATCTTTTCGACAACAAATGTTGTTTTAAGACCGAGGATAAGCTGTCGAAAATTCATCTTTCGACAACAAAACTATATTCCAAAACATAGGGGAGATAACGAAAGAAAATAACAGAGTTTTAGAAAGCACATCAAGCAAGCCTGAATGTGGATCGAAGGACACATGTCATCAGCACATAATGACCGCTTAAGCGAATTTTTGGCATTATGTCACATTCTCTGCCACCGTTTATATAAATGATTATGCAGATCGTGTGACGGTTTCCACATATCATCATTTCAGAAAACTGTTCAGCCATCATTTCACTCATTCCTGAATCTCATCTACATCAGCCTTACGGTCATCATTCAAATTCAAACCCACGAATTTTGAATTTCTATAAACGATGCTTCTTACCATCGTTTGAACATACAGAGTTCATCCCTAATCCGCAACATTTCCTTTCCATTGGTAATTTTTTTATATTTTAATTTCTACATAATTAACGTGTGCTGTGCAGATGGGTAAGAAAAGAGGTGGTTCACTCCTCAGGAGAGAATTGGTTAGCATACAGTTTCTACAGTCTCATCTAGATATTTGTCAATATTTCTCAGATGCAGGTTGTCTTAATTATGTGGAAAAGTTACAGGAAGGATACCACCAGGGTATCACAGAAACATTTGCAAAATCCTATGATGGAAGCAAGGCCAAAATTGGTCCTTTGGATATACAAGTCGATGAAGAAGCCATAGCTGCTGCTACAAGCATGCCAAGGGTAGGGAAAAAATGGTTCAAGACCACAGTCACGAAGAATCTGGATTTCAGACCCTATTTAAAGCCTGAATTCCAAGATATCACCTGGAACAAGGAGATTCCTACTTCTTATCTGGAGGAGAAGTGGCAGGTTCTTCTCAAATCCATACAATTATAAATAACTGCAGAAGGAAGGTATCACAGGGCCATGTTGTATCATTTCAAGTTAATGGACCATTTTATAGGTAAGACACCACTAAATATGCCATTTTATTTCCATAAAAGTCTTACTAAGATGTGCAACAGAGTTTAAGCTAAACCAAACAACATTCAGAATGCCCTTTGTCATTTTGGTCTGATAAAGATCATCATTATATAATAATTAAGGAAGAGAGAAATAACATGGGAACACTTTCTGTTTTGGGGAGGTTTTCAGTTAGAAAATCAACCTAACAAAGGCAAAACGAGATCAAGAAAAAAGTCACCAACTCCTTAGAGACATCTGAAGAGGAGGAGAGCCATCAACCTTGATCTCCCAGAAGAACCAGCATCCAGCTCAAGAGTCAAGAAGGAAAAAAATAAGTTGATTTTCAAGGAAACTATAGAGCAAATTTCAACTCAGCAGACCAAGAAAACCAATGTGCTAGACCTACCTTACTCAGACTTTGATTCTGAGCCAAATAAAGGAGAAGTACCTACTGAGAAGAACATAGATTTGTCTATGGAGAAAGCACTAGAAAAAGATATGTTCACATGTTATGATGAAGGTGAAACCTCAAGAAACAAAAAATCAAAGAAATCACAGAATATTAAGGAGATGAAAGGGATAATAGCACAGCAGGAAGTGCTAGAAAGGGTGATGAAGGATAGATATAAGACTATATCAGAGAATTTTGCAGAAACCAATGCAGCTTTTGAAAAACTGGCACTTGAAAGTATAAAGGAAAAGAAGAAGAAGAAAAAGATCACAAAATATTATAACAACTTATGGTGGTTAGCCAAGTGTTTGAAGAGAAAAATCAAAAAGTTGAAAGCAAGAATTGGTACACATCCAGATTTGTAAGTTCTGGCACATGTCGCTTTAAATCTGCAGGGAGATTAATTAATACAATCAAAGAGAAGACTTGTTTTTGAAGTGATTACCTTTTTGGCGAACCCAGACTTTTCGACAACACAATCGACATAATAACACACAGTTAGTTGTCGAAAATCAGGGCTTTCGACAACTAACTTGCATTTTTCAGGACAAAGGAGCTGACAAAAGCGTAGACATAGGAAGAATGATAGTATTTTTTCTCAGATCAAATATTTCCACTACTAAATTATTTGAAGAAGGTTCCAAAAGAATGATAGGATTAAAATGGATAAAGATTACACCCGTCTTCAAAGTTTTGAAGCTTATACAAAAGATAATAGGGTCAAAGGTTATCCAATTTTAGTTAAAGGTTTGCCCAGCTGTCAAGGAAGGATTCTGAATTACCTTATCATCTCCTTGAAGACCATTGAAGATGCTAAAGACTAGCTTATGATAAGGGTTTGAATCCTTAAGATAGTATTTGATCCTATTTTCTTGTAAACTATTTTGATTAATATTATTCTTAGTATTTTAGATCCTTTTTGATAGGATCTTAGATTATGATGTAAATTCTATAAAGCCTATGCTTTCAAATTAATAGGGGTTCGACTTTGGATGCTACACTATACTGTTATTATTGTAACAAGACCTTTTTGAAATATATTCAGTTTCACAAGCTTCTTTCATTGTTGTTATCATATTTTCATTTTCTCTATGCTTTTTGTACTTATGAGTGAACTTTGTTCTGTGTTTGAGTTTATCTAAATTGCTAGTGGCTGTCATATCACCTTTTGATTTCATAAACAACGATTCATAAGTGAACATTTCTAGTTATATTTGTCCATCATATATATTTTAATGTGTATGGTCTGATGATATAATTAATTTTCTTCATCCACCCGATTCAGTAAAAAACATCTGATTAACAACTCTTGAAAGCCTTGTCTTACCTAATATGTACTTAAGTTTTCTTGAGAGAGCAAATCTAGTGAGTGAGTTATTCATATTGATCCAATCATTACCCATCATTGAATGAACCATTGTAAAATTAGTTAAGTTACCAGGCATCTCTGAGATACAACCTGAGAGAGTTTCCTGGAGTGATAACAAATTGGTGTCATTGTCGGGGAAGAGATTGAAGCTCGGATTTCTTGGGAGACCACACAGAGCTGATCCTTGATAATAGACAAGTATTAGATATTATATTGGTTGTAATCATCTATCTGGTGACTCCACATGTTCATACTGGCTCCAAAGAAAATCAGTAACAGGGCGAATCCACAAGAATCACCTGTCACACCGGTGCCCAACCCAGAACTGATTCTCAAAAGAGGAATATTATTTCAAGGTCGGGCTTCAAAATCAGGTATTAAAGGTAACCCTCTTTCCCATTCTGAGGAATCAAAATATGAAAAAACTGATTCTTCTTCCTCTAACATTATCAACGAAAAATCAACTATAACAACTGTAGAAGGATCATTTGTTGAAAACATTTCTATAGAGCAACAAATTGTTTCTTATCAAGAGGAAAATGTCATTGCAGAAGAAGTGATAGGCTCTAATTTGGTTGAAGAAGCATCTAAGTATTTAGAAAGAAATCACATATCCTCATCCCTTGAGTCCTTTCACTCACAGCAGGAGGAAGACCACATAAATATTCACACTAACCTTCTTGATGTAGAACATATTATGCAAGAACTGTTTTCTAAAGGTGAAGAAAAATTGGCTAAACAACTTGCAAATTTGTATATAGCTTCATATCAAACTTCTTTCCCATCAGAGAGTTCCCCCACTTTTCAATTAAATCCCCCCAGTGTTGAAGAATCTAAGAAAATCCTATCACCTCTCTCACCAATACTCATTATGGCTACACCTCCTCCATTGACCAAAATGCAATGAATTCTAGCTACTAGATATGCACCTCTTGTGTTGCCAAATCAACCTGCAACTATTCCCACTGGTGACTACCAGAAGTATATGCCAAAATTTACCTGAGAAGGAGATGTAACTGCAGAAGAACATATAGAATATTTCTATAGCTATGCTGAGAACCTAAACATAGAAGATGTTGATGTCTGGACTAGAGTCTTTGTTCAGAGTTTGGATGGTCATGCTATGAAGTGGTTCAAGGAACTTCCTGCTGGTTCTGTAGATGAAATAGAAGAGTTGGATGATGCCTTTTTAAAACACTGGGGAGATAGGAGAGATTTCTTGTACTATATCATAGAATTTGGAAACCTTAAGAAAGAAAATGGTGAATATGTGTCTGATTTCACCAAGAGATTCAATAGAATGTATAGTAAAATACCTGCAAAGATCAAACCTACAGAGACTTCTGCCCAAATCACGTATGCCAACTCATTTGATTCTGAATTTTGTTTGCTACTGAGAGAAAGAAGGTCTGCCACACTTTCCTTCATGCAAGATGTTGCCCTTGAAGTTGAGTCAAATATCTTAGCTGCTCATAATTTGAAAGGAAATGTTGATAGAAAAAGGCAGAAGGAGGAAGCCTCTTCCTCATCATCTCAAAATCCCAAGATAGACAAATTGTCTAATATGATAGAGTCATTAAACTCATAAATGTCCAAGTTAAAAATTGAAAACAAGCAGCCTACCAAGGGAAAAGGTTCCTATGAATACCCTCATAGAAATCCAAATCAAAATCCTAATACTTTCAGGAGGAATAACCAACAAACACAGATTTTGAGAAGAGAGAGAAATCCCACAGAAGATCAGAAGGTAAGAGCCCCTCTCCAAAATAATGTGATGGATGAAGATGAAGATGAGTTCCAAGAAGAAGAAGAAGATAATATTCACTGTGTTGGAGATGATGCAGGGAAATCTTATTTGACACAGCATTATTATGAAGAGGCATTAATGACTGAACAAATAAATGAAATTTCTATTGATAATGGTGTTTTTCAAACTGATGATGGGAACAAATACAATCTAAGATCTAATTCAAATACTGCCAAGCAGAGTACACTAGCTCCTCCTTCCAAGAAAATCACTGCCCCTGCCAAGCAACCAACTCAAAAAGTTGAGGTTCTTGATGACCAACCCATTATTTTGAAAGCCCCTTCAAAGGAAAATGCACCAGCTCCTCCTCCCAAGAAGATTGTTGTCCCTGCCAAGCAACAAATTCAAAAAGAATATATTTATTTAAAATCCCCTTCAACTGAGGTAAAACTTTCTGATAAAACTTCTTATTCTTTCAATTTTGAAGCTGAAATACAGAAGATCAAAATCCCCATCCTTTGATTGAGTTAATGAAGAATGAATCGTTCAAGAAAGATATCCTCAAGACTATTGATCTCAAATCCATATCTCCCTCTGCTGATATTCTCAATATATATGATGACAATCCCACCATTTTCTTAGGTCAAATGATAGAGGATAGAGATGAAAGTTGTCCACCTTTTTATATCTCTCTGAACATTCATGAGAAAACATTGCATAACTGCCTGCTAGACTCTAGAGCCTCTCACAATCTAATGCCAAAGGTAGTTATGGATGAGCTTGGATTAGACATTACTAAAACTTACCATGATCTTTTCTCATTTGACTCTAGAAAAGTTAAATGTCTAGGGATGATCAAAGACTTGGCAGTGACTTTAACTCAAGCACCTATGAAAACTATTCTCATGGATATAGTTGTAGCAGACATACCACCCAAATTTGGATGTTTGTTATCAAGATCATGGATGAAGAGGTTAGGAGGAACTCTTCAAATGGACCTTTCATATGCTACTATCCATTTTTTTGGAGGAGGAAACAAAAGACTATACAGAGAGTCACAACTTGCCTACATTATCAGTGATGAACAAAATCCAGCCAACCATCCTATTTACTCAGTTGACACAGGTATGGGATCTTGTATCTTATAGTTTGATGATTCACTACCAGATTCATTGTTGCTTAAACAACCTAGTGTTCAGCCCACAGAGGTAGGAAAAAATGATCTATGGAGTATGTTTTTTGATGGGGCATGTACTAAAGAGACTGCTAGAGCAAGGGTTGTATTGATTTCACCATCTAAAGAAACTACACATTTGTCTTTTAAACTTGATTTCCAAGTCACAAATAACATTGTGGAATATGAGGCTTTGCTCTTAGGTTTGAATGTTGCAAAAGAAATGAAGATCAAGAGGCTACAAGTATATGGAGATGTTGATTTAATCATTCAACAGGTAAATAAGTCTTTCCAAGCCAAGCATGTGAGGCTGAAATCTTATAGAGATGAGGTGCTAAATGTGATCGTTGGGTTCATTGAATTAAAGATCTCATATATTCCTAGGGCCATGAATCAATTGGTTGATTCATTGGTTGTTTCAACTAGTAATTTCATACCTCCTTTGCCCCCAAAGTTGAATTATGAAATTCAGGTAAAATATAGGCCTTCCTTACCTGATAATGTTAAATTCTGGAAAGTATTCGCAGATGATGCAGAGACAAGCAGATTTCTAGGTGTGATGGAGGAGTTTTCATATTTACAAATTGATCAAGACAATGAGCATGATCAAGGAGCTCAAAGGCCTAATTTCAGAAATAAAATTGGAGCCCATGAAATTGTGCAGCTCTCTACCAACCATATTCCCAAAGGTTTGGTCCCTTTAGAGAGACTTTTTTATCATAATGCCATTGCCATTAAACTAGAAAAGAAAGAGAAAGATTATGAGGTGTTTCAGTTTAATGTGGCAAATGAAAAAATCCCTAAGTATGTTAATCTAGCTTCTCATTTGACTGATAAACGGAAATCTGAATATGGTATTTTGTTAAAGGAATTTTCTAATATATTTGCATGGCAGTATAGTGATTTGAAAACATACAATAAAGAGATCATTCAACATAAAATTCCTTTGAACAAAGACACAAAACCTTTCAGACAGAAACTCAGATCATTCAGTCCCATGTTGTTGCCTATTATGGAGAAGGAAATCAAAAAAATGTTGGATGCCAAGATCATCATCCCTCTTAGATACTCTGAATGGATTGCCAACCTTGTTCCTGTTAGAAAGAAAAATGGAGAGATTAGACTCTGTGTAGACTTCATGAATCTAAACAAATACTCTAAAAAAGATAATTACCCATTGCCTAAGATGGAACATATTCCGCAAAAAGTTTCGAGAGCTAGTGTCATGTCCTTCATTGATGGCTTCTCAGGGTATAACCAAATTGAAGTCCATCCAAATGATAGGGAAAAAACAACATTTACTACACCATGGGGTACATTTATGTACAAAAAAATGTCATTTGGACTGATGAATGCAAGAGAAACATTCCAGAGGGCAATGTATATCTCATTCGTGGGGGAAAAAGACAGATTTGTCTTGATTTATCTTGATGATATCATAGTTTTTTCATACAGCCATGAAGATCACTTGCAGCATCTAAGAAATACTTTTTTGAAATGTAGAAAATAGGTATTTCTTTAAATCCCAAGAAATCCCATTTTGCACTCAGAGAAGGCAAATTGCTTGGGCATGTTGTTTTTGCAGATGGAGTGAAGATCGATCCAGCAAGAGTAGAGGCAATTCAGAAATTGTCTCTCCCAAGATCCAAGAAAGATATCCAATCTTTCCTTGGAACCATAAATTTCATCAAGAGATTCATTGCAAATTTTGCAGAGCTTACCAAATATATCACATGCATGTTGAGAAAAGATTCTGAAGTAAAGTGGATAGAAGAAGCTAGAAATTCTTTTGAATCTATCAAAAAATCTATTAGGATGGCTCCTGTCCTAATAATCCCTAACTTTGATAAAGATTTTTATGTTTTCTCATTTTCCTCTAATGATACAATTGCAACATTGTTGTTACAAAAGAATGAAGATGGGCACGAGCAGCTAGTAGCATTTTATAGAAAAGTTTTGAGGGATGCTGAAATTAAGTATGACTCAATTGAAAAACAGGCCTATGGACTAATCAAATCACTCAAAGCATTCAGAATCTATATACTACAGGCCAAGGTAATAGCTTATGTACCCTCAAGTTCTGTGAAAGATGTCCTTGTTCAACTTGACAGTGATGGTAAGAGGAGTAAGTGGATAGCTAAAATGATTGAATTCGATATAGAGATCAAGCCAATAAAACTTATCAGAGGCCAAGGACTTGCCAAACTTCTTGCAGAAGATAATTGTAGAATGTTAGAGATAAATTTTGTTGGGGTAAATACAGAAAGTGATCAACATCAAATTTCAGCAGACAAACTCAACTATAATTTGCAGGTATCCTCTCACTTGGCAGATTGTGAATGGTACAGTCATATAGTTTATTTTTTGTAGAACTTGACAGCTCCACCAAAGATGAGCAAGACACAAGTGAGAGCTTTGAAGCTTAAGTCCATCAAATTCTGCATAAGTGACAAGATGTTGTTCTGGAAAGATCCATCAGATACTCTTGAGATGCATTAACAAAGCAGAATCAAGTCAAACAATGATAGAATTTCATAGCAATGAATGTGGAGGACATGATTACTGGAAAAACACTGCTCATAAAACTTTGAGAGATGGCTACTATTGGCCTTGTTTATTCTTCGATGTATGTGTGTTTGTCAAATCATGTGATAAATGCCAAAGGTTTTCAGGTAAGCAGCAATTGAAATATCTACCCCTTAAACTTGTTATGGTTACAGGTCCTTTCCAACAATGGGGGTTGGATTTCATTGGAGAAATACATCCACCTTCTAGCAATCAACATAGATGTATTATTGTTGCTACTGATTACTTCACGAAATGGATTGAAGCCATTCCCACTAGGAACACCAATCATAAAGTAATCATTAACATTCTATATGATCATATTTTTGCTAGGTTTGGCTGTCCCAAAAGACTTGTTATAGACAATGCAGCATCATTCAATGATAAAGCCTTAGTAAAGTTGTGTGAGTACATGGGAATCTAGCTAGTTCATTCTACAGCCTATTGTCCACAAGGCAATGGCCTTGTTGAATCTTCAAATAAGAGTCTGATAAGAATTGTTGAAAAATTACTGGATCAAAATCAAAGGAGTTGGACTCTAAGTTAAACTTTGTTTTATGGGCTGATAGAATAAAAAATAAGAAATCTATTGATACATCTCTATTCAAGCTGGTTTATGGTACATAAGTTGTTTTTCCAATCCCGCTTGCATTACCAGTAGCCAAATTTCTCTAGGAGGATGATTCCGAGCCAAATGATCTTACCAAGAGGATTTTTCATTTGGTTGAATTACAGTAGGTCAGAGAACAGTTGGTTGAAAAGACTGAATTGCATCAGAGGAGGATGAAGGACACTTTTGATAGAAAGGTGAAGGCAGATATTTTTGAAACAGGGGATCTTGTTTTGAAATGGGATTCAGCAAGGCAGGAAAAGGGTAAACATGGCATGTTTGATGCTCTATGGATAGGTCCATTTATTATATCATCAGTGCAGTAGAACAACACTTTTGTTCTCTGAAATTTGAAAGGTGATGAATTCACGGGTGGCCCATTCAATGGTCATTTTCTCAAACTCTATTTTTCATAAGGATTTTTCAAGCCTTACTCTATTGTAAATATTTATTTTCAGTTTTTCTTTTTCATTCTGTGTGTCAAAATAACTCCATGCCCAATAGACTACTGAGCCAGGTTAGTTTTGAGTCTTAGGTGATAGGAAGGCTACTAAGCCAGGTCAATGTTGAGTCTTACATGATAGGAAAGGCTACCAAGTCAATAAGGTTCTTGAAACCTCACAGGGAGGATTTCATCCCCAATAGGATCTAGATGTTATCTCCTAAAGTATACTTGTCATCCACTTTCATTTCTAGGTGATAGCATAGTCATAACCAAGTGTCTTTTTTATAATTTTTGTGGTCTATGATCTCCAATCATAGAGAATAAATTGTAAAGTCCCAAATAAGTCGATTTGACATTTATTGTTTTCAAAAAATCAAAGAAGTTCTTTTCGACAACAAATTTTGTTTTAAAACCGACGATAAGTTGTCGAAAATTCATCTTTCGACAACAAAACTATATTCCAAAAGATAGGGGAGCTGACGAAAGAACAGAATAGAGTTTTAGATAACACATCAAGCGATCCTGAATGTGGATCGAAGGACACATGTCATCGACACATAATGACCGCTTAAGCAAATTTTTGGCATTATGTCACGTTCTCTGCCACCGTTTATATAAATGATTATGCAGATCGTGTGAGGGTTTCGACGTCTCATCATTTCAGAAAACTGTTCAGCCATCATTTCACTCATTTCTGAATCTCGTCTACATCAGCCTTACGGTCATCATTCAAATTCAAACCCATGAATTTCGAATTTCTATAAGCAATGCTTCTTACCATCGTTTGAACATACAGAGTTCATCCCTCATCGCCGACATTTCCTTTCCATTGGTAATTTTTCTGTATTTTGATTTCTACAGAATTAACGTGTGTTGTGTAGATGGGTAAGAAACAAGGAGGTTCACTCCTCAGGAAATAATTGGATAGCATACAGTTTCTACAGTCTCATCCATAGATTTGTCAATATTTCTCAGACGTAGGCTGTCTTAATTATGTGGAAAAGTTACAGGAAGGATACCACCAGGGTATCACATAAACGTTTGCAAAATCCTATGATGGAAGCAAGTCCACAATTGGTCCTTTGGAGATACAATTTGATGAAGCAGCCATAGCTGCTGCTACAGGCATTCCAAGGAAAGGGCAAAAATGGTTCAAGACCACAATCACCAAGAATTTGGATTTCAGACCCTATTTAAAGCTTGAATTCCAAGACATCACCTGGAACATGGATATTCCCACTTCTTATCTAGAGGAGAAGTGGCAGGTTCTTCTCAAATCCTGCAAGATACCAGATATATAAAATATGTAGAACAGAAATAAAATGCTAGTAATGGCAGAATAACAGTAAAATATCCAGCATAATCTTCACAATACACAGAAATGATATACGAAATAGCAACAGAAAAGCACTTTGATTCAGAAAGCAATGTTCACAAGCCTCTTTGAGGGGGCAACCTCCAATCAAGAAAAGCTCTGTTACAATAATCTCCAAGCTAGGGTTTTCATACCCTCGACCCTTATTTATACTAAATATGTCTATTAAGAGAAGCATCTAGAGGAAGATCCTTCTAGAAGTGGAAGCTTCTATTAGGTCTTCTTACATCCGCCTTATTCTATTTTATTGAAAGGTCTTATTAATATTGAC
>JASDQU010309973.1:2348-25986 GCA_032191745.1 Picea mariana | reverse complement strand
ACAACTCATACCATTACCCAAACCTTTGTGCTACCAAAATTCGCTACTAGACTTTCTCTAAGGGTTGAAATCAATCACTAAGGGTTGACATCAATCTACAATATCACTCTCCAATGGTTGACATCAATGACAACCAACAATCCATACCAACTTTCCATCAACCTAAGCCAACTGTCTGAGAGAAGTGATAGTGAAATTAGCAGTGAAAGTGGTAGTGATTGTGGTAGTGACAATTTGGTCTACACTTGTATTTCAGGGTGGTAGGATGGGGCAAGGAAAGATGGTTGTAGTATCCTTCCATTTGGTGTTGGAGAACACAGGAATTTGGAGATTCCTTCAAGTGGGATCCTAAGAATTAGGGTGTTGTATCCTTCTATTGGTTGGAGCTAGAGAATTTAGGGAGTTGTGGCATTCTTCAGGTTGGAGCCTATAAATAGAGGGTTGTAGCCTCCTTTTAGTTGTAGCTAGAGAATTGGGAAGTTGGTGATTCCAATGAATGCATTCTTTTGATATATAAGAAATAATTTTGTGGTTTTCTCCCATTTGGGTTTCCACGTAAATTTTGGTGTACTGTGTACTTTATGTGATGTTTCTTATGTTTATATATTCATGATATATTGATGATATATTGAAGATATACTTATATTAAAGTTGAAATATATATATTGTGGTTAAAAGTTGTATAAGTTCCCATACTGATTCACCCCCCCTCTTAGTATTCCAACAATTACTATTAGAGTAAGTCCTTCAAGAAATTAGTTTAACCACTGGAAGGAAGATCATGGGGAGGAACAATTTGTATAGAAATGGAATACCACAATTTGATGCTTAGAATGGTATGAGATACATGATGTGGAGAAACATGATGAAAACATTTTTAGGAGAACATGGATATGATGTTTTTTACTCAATTGTTACAAGATACACTGCTACCAAGAAGCCACATACTACAGCCAAGAAGGAATTGAAAAGAAATAAAAAAATAGAAATGGATTACATCTGGGAAGGATTACTTGATCTGATAAGAGAAAATATTGGAAAATATTGTTCGACTAAAGAAATATGTGATAAGCTACATAATATCTATTCCAAGGAATCTTCCATCATAGATTCAAATCATATTAAAGAAAGTGCAAGAACAGAACAAGAAGAAAGATGTGCATCATGTGAGACAGATTCAAAAGAAGAAGAGTGTGAAGAAGGCATAGTAGAACTTGAAGAAGAATTACTTAGTGTTTTGGATGAATTGATGAAAGAAAGGAATAGAAACAAGTCTCTTGAGGAAAGATTAGTCAATAATAATTCTCAAGAAAATTTTGAAGAAGCCCAACAGGCCATCATAAAACTAAAAGCTCAGCTAGAAGAAGCCAGAAAGAGTGAAGAAACATACAAGAGCCATATGGATGTGAAGCAATGTTTGGAAGATGAGATCGCATCACTAAGAAAGGAAGAAATGGAAGAGAAGTTGTGTTTGGAAGCCAAAATAAAGGAAGCATAGAAAAGAGAAAATATTTTGACAAGTCATCTTAAGGAAACAACTGATATCTTAAATCAACTTGAATAAGAATTTGGTCAAGAAGAAAGAAGACTTCAAAAGGAAATCATCTCCTTGAAGATCCAACTTGAAGAAGAAAAGAGAAAAAAAAATTCACAAAGATTCAGATGATAAAGAAATAAGAAGAGTTTGAGAATCTTGAAGAAGAAGTTTTCACATTAAGAGTTAAAATTTCCAATCTCAATAAGAACGTTGAAGAGAGAGAAACATTCACATCATTAGTAAATAATGTTGAAGAGAAGCACTCTAGGTTGTTAGAAAAGAAGAATGAAGAAAAGAGTAAGATTTATGCAGAAGTACTCAAAGGAAGGAATCATGGTTAGCCAAAATCAAAGAAAAGTGATAGAGATACATCTACAAGAAGACCCTCCACATTCAAGCCATAAAGAAGACTCAATCAGGATCATGATCAACCAAGGCATGAATTCAGAAGGACTACACCACAAAGAATATCATTCACTCCCAGGTATGTAAATTTATTTTATGGTCATTGTTTTTATTGTACTAACTTTGGACATAAAGTTGCATATTGTAGGGCTTATGGAGGAAATGTTCAAACAAGAAATGATTATGTGGACCCACATAACATTGAATGTTACAAAATCCATAACTAGAGACACATAGCTTGTGATTGTAGAAGAATGATGGATGCTTCTCTGAGAAAGAACATTAATATCATATATAGGAAGGTTTGGAGAAGAAACGAAAAACAAGAAGAATAGGTGAATAAAGAACAGGTCCCAGAGATCTCAAGATTTTTAGCAGTGCGAGAAATAAAAGAATAACAGGTGAATAAAGAATACGCCCAAGAGATTTTACTTTTAGGAATTGTGGTGCAAGATCAATCCACAGAAAAAATGGAAGAAGTTAGAGTTCATAAAGATGATGAGTCTACAAATGAAGAGGAAGATTAATCTACATAAAAAAGGGTATTTTTCTGAGCCACCTGTCTTGGATAATCCCAGTGAATATGAATATTGAATAAGAGGATTTAGTGCAATAGCTACTACAAATAAGAGAACCATCTTTCGAGCAGGTTGAAGTATTTGCAGAGATAGATTCAAAGTAGTCAAATAACAAAAGATTGATCATTTGATAAGTATTATTCCCACACATATATCAATTGGAAGTTGATAAGCTCATGAGTGGTAGGATTAGAACACTCCTTGGTGTTTTGCACATCCTAGGATTGGATAGGAATTTGATTATTGTAAGCAGGATGGATGATGCAGGTGTAAAAATAGTGTTTGAGAAGGAAACATGTAGGATGATTTGAGGAGAAATGGTGTTGTTCATGGGATTTTGTATTGAAACTATGTATAATTTGTTAATAAGAACTATTGGTGATGGGTCGAATAATTTCGATTTTCCTAAGATTAGAGATGAAGAAGAAAAAAATCGTATAGTTTTTGGAGAAAAGACTATGCTGTGGTATCAAATACTGGGGCATATTGAAGAGAAGGACCTTTGATTGCTACAAGATAAATGTATGGTTGAAGTCATGTCCAATTTCTCTTTTTCCATTGATTTATGTGAACATTGCTTATATGGGAAGTAGAATCATGTAAGATTCTCCTCTAGTGCTATGAGGGAAAAGGGAATTTTACACTCGGTGCACAATGATGTGTTTGGATCTATGTCGGTTCCATCACTGGGTAAATTTGTGTACTATGTCTCATTTATAGATGACTTCTTGAGGAACATATTGATTTATTTCCTTAGGAAGAACTATGAAGCCTTTGACAAATTTAAAAAGTTTAAGGCTCTTGTGGAGAGTTAGACAGAGAAGACAATTAAGGTGTTGAGGACGAATAATGGTGGAGAATTCTGAAAAAAATAATTCAAGGAATTATATAAGAAGTGCAATGTATAAAGGTAGAAGACTACTCCTTACACACGTCAAAATAATGGAATTGCAAAAAGGATGAACATGACGTTGATGGAAAAATCAAGGAGCACATTTAGTGGTGTTGGGTTAGGATAGGAATTATGCGCAGAGGTAGTGGGTACTGCATGTTAACTGGTCAATCAATTACCCTCATCGGTTTTGGATGGAAAGACTCCACATGAGGTGTGGACTAGTAAGAAATCCTCTCTTACAAATCTTGAGGTATTTGGTTGTGATGCCTATGTTCACATTCTAAAGGAAAACGTGAGTAAGTTAGATAAAAAGGATGAAAAGTGTATCTTTATTGGTTATAAAAATGGTATAAAAGGTTATAATATTTGGAACCTAGAAACTAAGAAGGTAGTGTATAGCCAAGATGTGGTATTTAGAGAAATCAAAGATGTTGTCAAACAAGAAGTCCTACCCATGGAGGAAGAACAATAGAAAATAGAGTTTGAATTGAAGGATAATGAATTAGAGTCTATAGAAGAATATGAATCAAAAGAGGAAGATCCTCATACTCTAGTGTTGCGAATATTGACTCAGGAAAGAAGGAAACCAAAAAGCTATACTCCACCTGATTTCTATTAAATATTTTCTTTTTTTATTACTAATGATGATCCTATAAGAAATACATGGATGAAGAAATGGAAGCCTTGGACAAGAATGAGGATTGGGATCTAGTGGATTTTCTGACTAGAAGAAATCTCATTGGCAACAAATGGGTGTTTAAGAAGAAGTTGAATGAAAAATCCAAATTGGAGAAGTACAAAGCTTGATTAGTAGTTGTTATTGCACAAAATGTAGGTTGGGAAGAGACCAACCCAATCCCCGATATTGTGATAACTATGGGAGATTCTACCCATTGTCTAATTAGATAAACCCTCCCCTCGCATTAGTGAAGGATAAATCCAACACAAAGGGGAATCTTAGGTGACCCTAGGGGGGAAAGAGATGGAAAATGAGGTTATGGAAGTGAATCCCCTATAGGTCAAGTTGTGGAGATATGGAAGGATTAGAATGAAATCTCATGTATGAGGGAAGGTTTCCAAGAAGTAGTGTACCTGCAGAAGAGTGTTGTACCTTCCTGAGACACAAGAAGAGATGGACATACAAGCCCAATGATCAAGTGGAAAATCAATTTAATCTTGTTGTCCCAAACTACTACAATAAACAATAATATGTATCAACAAGGAACAAACGTAATTACTCCAGATATAACCACTCAAAGCATCAAAGATTTATTAAGAAATGAAGCATAAAACAAGTAGATTAGTTCCCAACACATTAGCAAAAAATTTAGTGGTATTAGAGGGTTGTTGTATGATTTTAATACAAAGATATTATAACAGCCTTATGGATGTAGAAAAATATTTCTACAACAAAAAATTCCAACCACAAAAAATTACAAGTAGGCCACCCAAAAGATGCTAAATGACAAGTAGATTATTACAACAACTTTCTAGCAAATTTTGATAGTTGAAAAGAGAGAAAAAATTAACATTTGAGAGAAAATTTCTGCAACCCTAATGGATTTATCTTTAATGTTATAACAACAATATATATCCTTATCCAATCAATATGACCTATGGGCCTTAGCAAGCTTAAATAACATATAAAATATTCCAACCAAGACAATTTCAATATCTCGTATTTTCACATATACCAATGCAATGATTTTATTTCTCTAGTGCAATATATTAGTGTCTAAAACTATTTGGTTATGGACTCTTTAAATGAATAATATATCTTTTCCACTTCATTAGGGGTGTTAACCGTTTTACTCCCTAAGGAAAGAAAGGCTAGCAAGGAACTACTAGGAAGATGTAAGTCCTTTTACTCCTCCTAGTAACCCTTTGTGCAACAATTAATTCGAGACAATTATGATAGGATTCGTGGGGTTGCATGCCCTTATACTCCCTAGAATCTTATTAAATCAACCTTGAAACTAAGAAATAATGCAACAACAAATCATATTCCTTACCTAGACCAATAATCAACAAGATAAACCCCTCTTTAACCAAGAAAAATATACCACAATGCAAGAATTAGCCTCCAAGAGAGATAGTGCATCACTTTTCCATCCAATAGAAAATAAAAACCATCAAATGAGAAAGTAAAAGAGAGAGAGAGATGTAAAATTTCCTAAGAGGGGTGTCAATTTCAGCCAAATGTCTTCTCCAAGAGGGAGAGCTATGATTAAAATGAAATGAAATGATTATTATTTATGAAAATACTCGTAAAAGTGTTTTTCCACTTAACTTTAGGGTAAACCACAAAGGAAGGGGTCAAAACCCCTTATTTTTCCCCTTTTACATCATAAATTCGAAATTCACTTTTAGAAAGTGCACATAAAAAACCCTAGTATGATGTCATCCCTCTCTAGGGTAAGGTTTTGACATTTTTAGGTGGATGCTGAGCTTGAATATGAATTGTTGGGCCTCCAAAGTATTTATTCCCAAGTGTTAGGGCCTTCTCCATCAAGGTGA
This sequence comes from Picea mariana, assembly GCA_032191745.1. Lineage (NCBI taxonomy): Eukaryota > Viridiplantae > Streptophyta > Pinopsida > Pinales > Pinaceae > Picea > Picea mariana. The sequence continues at coordinate 20,054 of JASDQU010309973.1, read as the reverse complement.
GGCTATTCCTCTCCAAAAATTCCAAGCATCAATCATCAACACCTCCACCACCATAACCCTAGTCCTAGGGTGACGTCAATCCTTCCAAAAGTGTCATTTTGGCCTCAAGAAGCAAAACGTTGAGCTAGTAGGGGCTAGATGAGTTCCTCCATGGTGTCTTATTTTTCCTCCAAAGGAAACATTCATATTCCTTCTTTTCCCAAGGTGTGGGTCATGGTATCCAACCTGTGGGATTCAAGCACGAAGGAAGCCCAAGCTAGGCTTGTTCTTCCAAAATTGTCCACCAACTAGGTCCTACAAAGACAATGAATACACCCTCCAAGAATATCAAGTCAAATGCATAATGAAAAGTAAATACAATCAATAAAAGAGCCACCTAAGAAAATTCATAAAAAACCACCTCATCAAACTAAACAAGTTCTCAAAGACCCTATGCAATTTTCCAAGTTTAGGTATGGGAGGGTTGAAAATTCAACCTATTGGGTGAATCATACCTCAAGTCTAGGGTTGTTTCCTAAGTGGACCCCTCTCTAGGTCATGTGAAGAAGTTGACATGGATGGGGGAAAGAATTTTGGGAATGGGGTTCATGACATATAGTATGTTAATAGTGTCTCATTTTTTGGTGCCTTTGTAAAGGGTGTGTTGCACCTTTGTTTTCAATGCATCCTTTTTCCAATCCCATTTATTTCCATTAATTAATTAAGTTCCAAACAATGGGTACTCCCAATGGGTTAATCAATTATATTCTGGGGTAGTACAATGGTGTCACTTAAATGGAGAGGTACACAAAGTGCCATAAGCGTATAGTCTAGCTTGTAAATTTTCACTTGTGTGGATCCCTAAACAAGTGGGACATTTATATATATGTGTTTTCTTTTGCAAGTCTCTAATTTTTAGGAGAAACATTTCATTGTTATCATGACCTCTTTGGGAGAGAATTTGGAAGGTTCACAATATAGATTTTATCTTTTTTCCATCTATATTCCATCTGGGCCTTCATCCCCTTCTTTCGATGAAACGAGGGACAATCCCTTCTTGGGCCAATACACTCGAAAATCCCAAAAGATAAGGAGATGAGGGGATGATTTGTGGAAAGTGGAAAGTATGGTTGGGAATGGTACACTGATATGTGGTACTCTGCAATGTGAATATTTGGTTTCTCTGGGATGACCACGACCTTGTATCCATCAAATCTGAGGGAACAGGTGGTTGGAAACTTCAATAGAACAAATACAAATCCTAAAAAGGGTAATAATGAATATTATGAAAGGATGAATGAGATTCATCACGAGTATATGATGACAAGTCATTCTGAAATGAATGAAATAAATCCATGACCATATCATCATCGGGCTTCCAACAATTTGAATCATGTGCAAATGAGGTACAATTTCTTGGAGATGATAACTCAATCCCTTTTTCACAAGAATCACCCTCAATGTCATAAATGGGGTCTCTATAAAAAATGAAATGACCAAGATCCCATCTATGTATTTTGGTTTGTATGAAAGTGTCTATATGCTCATCAACNATGTGGTACTCTGCAATGTGAATCATGTGCAAATGAGGTACAATTTCTTGGAGATGATAACTCAATCCCTTTTTCACAAGAATCACCCTCAATGTCATAAATGGGGTCTCTATAAAAAATGAAATGACCAAGATCCCATCTATGTATTTTGGTTTGTATGAAAGTGTCTATATGCTCATCAACCATATCCAAGGGTTATTTCATGAGACCATCAGTATGACTAAAAATGACCATGCCTTTGTCTTTGTGTGCAGGAGGAATAGAGGTTAGGGAGGCTTCAACTGGATCTTCATATTCTTCATCATTGAGACTAGTTTCTTATTCAACTTCATTTGTAAGAGGAAAACAAGTTTGGACAACCTCACCTTCATTAAGAAGGAGAAAATATAATGATGTCTCATGACATTTCTCAACATGTTTCACCTCATCAAAATTATTCTTTCTCTTCATGGGAATGCTCCTCCATCGCCTCTTCATCACAAGAGGTTTGATCCTTAATATAGAACGCTTTATTTTATTTTTCCAAAAAGGATCTATCACATTCAAGGGTTCTTATAATATTTCTTCACTTCCAAAATCATGGAATAAAGTATCATCAAGATCTTCAAAATGGTTGCAACTCATCATGTTCTCTTCTTGATGTGTAGGAGGAACATAGGTCTGGATGTAATCATCAAATGGAAGGGAATATATAAGAACTTAATCTTCATCAAGTGGGAGCATGGATACAAATGTCTCATGCAGATCTTCAACATGAGAAACTTCATCGAGATATTCTTGGTAACTTTCTTCATATATCTGTCCTTCAAGCATATCTTTATCCTGAAGGGATAGTTCTTCGATATATTTTTGAGATAACCTTTTTACAAGATTTATCGGTTTCTCAACAACTTCATTAGAATTTTTTCCCATTTCCATCTGTAAAAGTGCCTTACTCGAGACATGACACATTCTAGGAAAGATTTCATCACATGGTTCCATAATTCCATTGACTGAAAAGATGCCTCATTGGAATCGCCATATGAGATCAAGGATGTTAAGCCCTAAATAGTGGAACACTACCCATTAATTGGGGAATACTACATTAGTAATGTTATTTTATTTATGTCGACTTGGTTCCATTAGTTGTAATTGTACCTCGTAGTCCCCTATATACACCAAGGAGACATTTTCATTTGGAATCATTTGGTATTTGGAAATTTATGTGGTGTATAAGGATGTGTCCCCCTTGAAGAGGCTTATTATCTGAAATTCTATCTTTTTCAAGGTGTTGAGTACTTATTTTGAGGTTCTTTTTATGCTATTTTTATATTTGGTTCCTAACATTTGGTATCAGAGCTCAAGGTCTTGGGGTTTCACTGCTACATCTGAGACACCTTGGAATTTTTGATATAATTTTTTTTTATGGTGTTTCAAAAGGAACCCCTCAGAGTATATTTAGTAGATGGATCAAGGTACATGTGGTTCAAATTTCATCTCCTTATGACTTACACTTTTGTAGATATAGCCTATGTAATACAGGGTTTTGGAATCATCCTAAATTTAGTCATCGCGGAATTTTCACTATAAACATTTTTTTGTAACATTCTAGACCCTGAAATACAGATTATATTCATAGAAATTATCAAGGTAGCTATGATAAGTATTTCATCTTCTGGGTCATCCTACTTTTGTAGATACACCTTGTGCAAGATAGGGTATCTAAATAGTCATATTAACTAGTCTCAAACAGGTCGTCCGGGTAAAAAAGTGATATCTTCTTCAGTGAGTATCCAAATTAGGTGATACCGGTTGCATTAGATAGTGGATAGTCTGTATTATTTTTGATACAAGTTTTAGAATCAAATATTAGATATTGTGATCTTGGCAAGCTTTACAAGTTCGCTATTATGGAATGGAAAAAAATAAGCAAGGTGTGGGGAAGTTACCATAACTTCCACTTGGCACATCCAATTTTGATAATACTTGTGGAATTGTAGAAAAGAAATATCATAAAACTACAAAAAAAAAAAATCATACCCATAAGGGCCGACATTTTAGAGATACAGTAGAACAAACATCGTCTAGCAAAACCACCTCGAAATCAAGGTTTAAAAGTGATACTTGGCCAACATGACACCAAAAATGGGAACTTCTACAAGAAATAAGCCTCCAGATGGTCCTACTTGGAATCTTGATGAAGGTTAAGAAATGTGCAAGGACATAAATGATTTATAAAAGAATACAGTAACAAAAGATGAACTACAAGGGATAATGTATGGTTTAAAAAGGGAGATCGTGGAAGGATTGAAAAAATTCCAAATAGAGAGGACACCTGAAAGTGAAAATGTATCCCATGAAATTCATGATGAGGACACAAGGAAGATGAATCAAGAATGGAGAAACTACAACTTTGGGTTGAAGACCAACCACTTTCCTAAGATCAATTTGAGGAAGTTTGATGGCAATGACCAAATCACATTTGTTATCTCCTAAAATATACTTGTCATCCACTTTCATTTCTAGGTGATAGCATATTCATAACCAAGTGTCCTTTCTATAATTTTTGTGGTCTATGATCTCCAAGCATAGAGAATAAATTGTAAAGTCCCAAATAAGTCGATTTGACATTTATTGTTTTCAAAAAATCAAAGAAGATCTTTTCGACAAAAAATGGTGTTTTAAAACCGAGGATAAGCTGTCAAAAATTCAGCTTTCAACAGCAAAACTATATTCCAAAATACAGGGGAGCTGACGAAAGCACAGAACAAAGTTTTATACAGCACATCAAATGAGCTTGAATGTGGATTGAAGGACACATGTCATCAACACATAATGACCACTTAAGCAAATTTTTGGCATTATGTCACGTTCTCTGCCACCGTTTATATAAATGATTATACATATCATGTGAGGGTTTTGACGTCTCATTATTTCAGAAAGTTGTTCAACCATCATTTCACTCATTCTCGAATCTCGTCTACATCAGCCTTACGGTCATCATTCAAATTCAAACCCACGAATTTCGAATTTATATAAACGATGCTTCTTACCATCGTTGGACATACAGAGTTCATCCCTCATTAGCGACATTTCCTTTCCATTAGTAATTTTTCTGCATTTTGATTTCTACATAATTAATGTGTGTTGTGCAGATGGGTAAGAAACGAGGCGGTTCACTCCTCAGGAAAGAATTGGATATCATAAAGTTTCTACAGTCTCATCTAGATATTTGTCAATATTTCTTAGACGCAAGTTGTCTTAATTATGTGGAAAAGTTACAGGAAGGATACCACCAGGGTATCATAGAAACGTTTGCAAAATCCTATGATGGAAGCAAGGCCACAATTGGTCCTTTGGAGATACAATTCGATGAAGCAGCCATAGCTACTGCTATAGGCATGCCAAGGATAGGGAAAAAATGGTTCAAGACCACAGTCACCAAGAATCTAGATTTCAGACCGTATTTAAAGCCTGAATTCCAAGACATCACCTGGAACAAGGAGATCCCCACTTCTTATCTGGAGGAGAAGTGGCAAGTTCTTCTCAAATACATACAACTATACATAACTGCATAAGGAAGGTATCACAGGGCCATGTTGTATCATTTCAAGTTAATCGACCATTTTATAGGTAAGACACCATTAAATCTGCCATTTTATTTCCACAAAAGTCTTACTAAGATGTGCAGCAGATTTTAGGATGAACCATACAACATTCAAAATTCCATTTGTCATTTTGGTATGATAAAGTCATTGTAGAAGAATTAAGTAAGAGAGAAAGAACATGGGAACACTTTCTATTTTGGGGAGGTTTTCAGTTAGAAACTCAACCTAACAAAGGCAAAAAGAGATCAGGCAAAAATTCACCAACTCCTCAGAGCAGTCTGAAGAGGAGGAGAGCCATCAACCTTGATCTCCTAGAAGAACCAGCATCCAGCTCAAGAGTCAAGAAGGAAGAAAAGAAGTTGATTTTCAAGGAAACTATAGAGCAATTTTCAACTCAGCAGACCAAGAAAACCAATGTGCTAGACCTACCTTACTCAGACTCCGATTCTGAGCCAAATAAAGGAGAAGTCCCTGCTGAGAAGAACATAGATTTTTCTATGTAGAAAGCACCAGAAAAATAGATGTTCACAGATTATGATGAAGGTGAAACCTCAAGCAACAAAAAATCAAAGAAATCACAGAAGATTAAGGATCTGAAAGCGATAATAGCACAACAGTAAGGGCTAGAAAGGGTGATAAAGGCTAGATATAAGACTCTATCAGAGAATTTTGTAGAAACCAATACAGCTTTTGAAAAATTGGCACTTGAAAGTATAAAGGAAAAGAAGAAGAAGAAAAATATCACAAAAGATTATAACAACTTATGGTGGTTAGCCAAGCGTTTGAAGAGAAAAATCAAAAAGTTGAAAGCAAGAATTGGTACAGATCTAGATTTGCAAGTTCTGGCATAGGTCACTTTAAATTTGTAGGGAGATTAATTAATAAAATCAAAGAGAAGACTTGTTTTTGAAGTGATTACCTTTTTGGAAAACCCAGGATTTTCGACAACACAATCGGCATAATAACACACAATTAGTTGCCGAAAATCAGGGCTTTCGACAGCTAACTTGCATTTTTCAGGACAGAGGAGCTGACGAAAGCGCAAACACAGGTAGAATGATAGTCTTTTTGCTCAAATCAAATATTTCCACTGCTAAATCATTTGAGGAAGGTTCCAAACGAATGATAGGATTAAAATGGATAAAGATTACCCTCTTCTTCAAAGTTTTGAAGCTTATACAAAGGATAATAGGGTCAAAGGCTATCCAATTTTAGTTAAAGGTTTTCCCATCTATCAAGGAAGGATTCCGAATTACCTTATCATCTCCTTGAAGACTGTTGAAGATCTTGAAGACCAGATTATGATAAGGGTTTCACTCCTTAAGATAGGATTTGATCCTATTTTCTTGTAAACTGTTTTTATTAATACTATTCTTAGTATTTCAGATCCTCTTTGATAGGATCTTATATTATGATGTAAATGCTATAAATCCTATGCTTTCAAATTAATAGGGGTTCGACTTTGGATAATACACTATGCTGCTATTATTGTAACAAGACCTTTTTGAAATATATTCAGTTTCACAAGCTTCTTTCATTGTTGTTGTCATATTTTCATCTTCTCTATGCTTTTTGTACTTATGAGTGAACTTTGTTCTCTGTTTGAGTTTATATAAATTGTTGGTGACTATCATCTCACCTTTTGATTTCATAAACAAAGATTCATAAGTGAACATTTCTAGTTATATTTGTCCATCATATATATTTTAATGTGTATGGTCTGATGATATAATTAGTTTTCTTCATCCACCTGATTCAGTAAAAACCATCTGATTAACAGCTCTTGAAATCCTTGTCTTACCTGATATTCACTTAAGTTGTCTTGAGGGAGAAAAACCAATGAGTGAGTTATTCATATTGATCCAATCATTACCCATCATTGAGTGAACCATTGCAAAATTAGTTAAGTTACCAGGCATCTCTGAGATACAACCTAACAGAGTTTCCTAGAGTGATAACAAATTGGCGTCATTGTCGTGGAAGAGATTGAAGCTCATATTTCCTGGGAGACGACACAGAGTTGATCCTTGTTGATAGACAAGTATTAGACATTATATTGGTTGTAATCATCTATCTGGCGACTCCACACATTCATCCTGGCTCCAAAGAGAATCAGTACTAGGGTGAATCCACAAGAATCACCTATCACACTGGTTCCCAACCCAGAACTGATTCTCAGAAGAGGAAGATTATTTCAAGTTCAGGCTTCAAAATCAAGTATTAAAGGTAACCCTCTTTCTCATTCTAAGGAATCAAAAGATGAAAAAACTGATTCTTCTTCCTCTAAGATTATCAATGAAAAAACAACGGTAACAACTGTAGAAGGATCATTTGTTGAAAACATTTCTATAGAGCAACAAATTGTTTCTTATCAAGAGGAAAATGTCATTGCAGAAGAAGTGATAGGCTATAATTTGGTTGAAGAAGCATCTAAGTATTTAGAAAGAAATCATAGATTCTCATCCCTTGAGTCCTTCCATTCACAACAGGAAGAAGACCACATAAATATTCACACTAACCTTCTTGTTGTAGAACATATTATGCAGGAATTGTCTACTAAAGGTGAAGAAAAATTGGTTGAACAACTTGCAAATTTCTATATAGCTTCATATCAAACTTCTTTCCCATTAGAGAGTTCCCCCCCTTTTCAATTAAATCCCCCCAGTGTTGAAGAATCTGAGAAAATCCTATCACCTCTCTCACGAATGCTCATTATGGTTGCACCTCCTCCATTGACCAAAATGCAATGAATTCTAGCTGCTAGATATGCACCTCTTGTGTTTCCAAATCAACTTGCATCTATTCTCATTGGTGACTACCAGAAGTATATGCCAAAATTTACCAAAGAAGCAGATGTAACTACAGAAGAACATATAGAAGCTTTCTATAGCTATGCTGAGAACCTAAACATAGAAGATGCTGATGTCTGGACTAGAGTCTTTGTTCAGAGTTTGGATGGTCATGTTAGGAAGTGGTTCAAGGAACTTCCTACTGGTTCTATAGATGGAATAGAAGAGTTGGATGATGTCTTTTTAAAACACTAGGGAGATAGGAGAGATTTCTTGTACTATATCACAGAATTTGGAAACCTTAAGAAAGAAAATGGTGAGTCTGTGTTTGATTTCACCAAGAGATTCAACATAATGTATAGTAAAATACCTGTAGAGATTGAACCTACAGAGACTTCTTCCCAAATCACTTATGCCAACTCATTTGATTCTGAATTTTGTTTACTAATGAGAGAAAGAAGGTCAGCTACACTTTCCTTGATGCAAGATGTTGCCCTTGAAATTGAGTCAAATATCTTAGCTGCTCATAAGTTGAAAGGAAATGTTGATAGAAAAAGGCAGAAGGAAGAAGCCTCTTCCTCATCATCTCAAAATCCCAAGATAGACAAATTGGCTAACATGCTAGAGTCATTAAACTGAGAAATGTCCAAGTTAAAAATTGAAAACAAGCAGCCTGCCAAGGGAAAAGGTTCCTATGAATACCCTCACAGAAATCCAAATCAGAATCCTAATACTTTCAGGAGGAATAACCAACAAACATAGATTTTGAGAAGAGAGAGAAATCCCACAGAAGATCAGAAGGTAAGAGACCCGCTCCAAAATACTATGATGGATGAAGATGAAGATGAGTTCCAAGAAGAAGAAGAAGATAATATTCACTGTGTTGGAGATGAGGCAGAGAAATATTATTTGACACGACATGATTATGAAGAGGCATTAATGACTGAACAGATAAATGAAATTGCTACTGATAATGATGTTTTTCAAACTGATGATGGGAACAAATACAATCTAAGATCTAAGTCTAATACTGCCAAGCAGAGTACACTAGCTTCTCCTTCCAAGAAAATAGTTGCCCCTACCAAGCAACCAACTCAAAAAGATCATGTTCTTGATGACCAACCCATTATTTTGAAAACCCCTTCAAAGGAAAATGCACGAGCTCCTCCTCCCAAGAAGATTGTTGTCCTTGCCAAGCAACAAATTCCAAAAAAATAGATTTCTTTAAAATCCCCTTCAACTGAGGTAAAACTTTCTGATAAAACTTCTTATTCTTTCAATTTTGAAGATGAAATATAGAAGATCAAAATCCCCATCCCTTTGATTGAGTTAATGAAGAATGAATCGTTCAAGAAAGATATCCTCAATACTATTGATCCCAAATCCATATCTCCCTATCTCCCTCTGTTGATATTCTCAATATATATGATGACAAGCCCACCATTTTCTTAGGTCAAATGATAGAGGATAGAGATGAAAGTTGTCCACCTTTTTATATCTCTCTGAACATTCACGAGAAAACATTGCATAACTGCCTGCTAGACTCTGGAGCCTCTCACAATCTAATGCCAAAGGCAGTTATGGATGAGCTTGTATTAGACATTACTAAAATTTACCATGATCTTTTCTCATTTGAATCTAGAAATGTTAAATGTCTAGGGATGATCAAAGACTTGGCAGTGACTTTAACTCAAGCACCTATGAAAACTATTCTCATGGATATAGTTGTAGCAGACATACCACCCAAATTTGGATGTTTGTTATCAAGATCATGGATGAAGAGGTTAGGAGGAACTCTTCAAATGGACCTTTCATATGCTACTATCCCTGTTTTTGGAGGAGGAAATAAGATACTATACAGAGAGTCACAACTTGCCTACATTATCAATGACAAACAAAATCCAGCCAACCATCCTATTTACTCAGTTGACACAGGTATGGGATCTTGTATCTTACAGTTTGATGATTCACTACCAGATTCATTGTTGCTTAAATAACCTAGTGTTCAGCCCATAGAGGTAGGAAAAGATGATCTATGGAGTATGTTTTTTGATGGGGCATGTACTAAAGAGACTACTAGAGAAGGGGTTGTATTGATTTCACCATCTAAAGAAACTACACATTTGTCTTTTAAACTTGATTTCCAAGTCACAAATAACATTGCGAAATACCAGGCTTTGCTCTTAGGTTTGAATGTTGCAAAAGAAATGAAGATCGAGAGGCTACAAGTATATGGGGATGTTGATTTAATCATTCAACAAGTAAATAAGTCTTTCCAAGACAAACATGTGAGGTTGAAAGCTTATAGAGATGAGGTGCTAAATGTGATTGTTGCGTTCATTGAATTCAAGATCTCATATATTCCTAGGGCCATGAATCAATTGGTTGATTCATTGGTTGTTTCATCTAGTAATTTCATACCTCCTTTTCCCCCAAAGTTGAATTATGCAATTCAGGTAAAATATAGGCCTTCCTTACCTGATAATGTTAAATTCTGGAAAGTATTCAAAGATGATGTAGAGATAAGAAGATTTCTAGGTGTGATGGAGGAGTTTTCAGATTTACAAATTGATCAAGACAATGAGCATGATCAAGGAGCTCAAAGGCCTAATTTCAGAAATAAAATTGGAGCCCATGAAATTGTGCAGCTCTCTACCAACCGTATTCCCAAAGGTTTGGTCCCTTTAGAGAGACTTTTTTATCATAATGATGTTTCCATTAAACTAGAAAATAAAGAGAAAGATTTTGAGGTGATTCAGTTTAATGTGGCAAATGAAAAAATCCCTAAGTATGTTAATCTAGCTTCTCATTTGACTGATAAACGAAAATCTGAATATGGTAGTTTGTTAAAGGAATTTTATGATATATTTGCATGGAAGTATACTGATTTGAAAACATACAATACAGAGATCATTCAACATAAAATTCCTTTGAACAAAGACACAAAACCTTTCAGACAGAAACTCAGATCATTCAGTCCAATGTTGTTGCCTATTATGGAGAAGGAAATCAAAAAAATGTTGGATGCCAAGATCATCATCCCTCTTAGATACTCTGAATGGATTTCCAACCTTGTTCCTGTTAGAAAGAAAAATGGAGAGATTAGACTCTGTGTAGACTTCAGAAATCTAAACAAATTCTCTAAAAAAGATAATTACCCATTGCCTAAGATGGAACATATTCTGCAAAAAGTTTTGGGAGCTAGTGTCGTGTCCTTCATTGATGGCTTATCAGGGTATAACCAAATTGAAGTCCATCTAGATGATAGGGAAAAAAAAAATTACTACACCATCGGGTACATTTATGTACGAAAAAATGCCATTTGGACTGATGAATTGAGGAGAAACATTCTAGAGGGCAATGGATATTTCATTCGTGGGGGAAAAAGACAGATTTGTCTTGATTTATCTTGATGATATCATAGTTTTTTCATACAGCCATGAAGATCACTTGCAACATCTAAGAAAGACTTTTTTGAAATGTAGAAAATATGGTATTTCTTTAAATCCCAAGAAATCCCATTTTGCACTCAAAGAAGGCAAATTGCTTGGGCATGTTGTTTCTGTAGATGGAGTGAAGATCAATCTAGCAAGAGTAGAGGAAATTCAGAAATTGTCTCTCCCGAGATCCTAGAAAGATATCCAATCTTTCTTTGGAACCATAAATTTCATCAGGAGATTCATTGCAAATTTCGCAGAGCTTACCAAATATATCACATGCATGTTGAGAAAAGATTCTGAAGTAAAGTGGACAGAAGAAGCCATAAATTCTTTTGAATCTATCAAAAGAGCTATTATGACAGCTCCTGTCTTAATAATCCCTAACTTTGATAAAGATTTTTATATTTTCTCATTTGCCTCTAATGAGACAATTGCAATAGTGTTGTTACAGAAGAATGAAGATGGGCATGAGCAACCAGTAGCATTTTATAGAAAAGTTTTGAGGGATGCTGAAATTAAGTACAACCCAATTGAAAAACAGGCCTATGCACTAATCAAATCACTCAAAGAATTCAGGATCTATATACTACAAGCCAAGGTAATAGCTTATGTACCCTCAAGTTCTGTGAAATATGTCCTTGTTCAGCCTGACATTGATGGTAAGAGGAGTAAGTGGATAGCTAAAATGATTTAATTCGATATAGAGATCAAGCCAATAAAACTTATTAGAGGCCAAGGACTTGCCAAACTTCTTGCAGAAGACAATTGTAGAATGTTAGAGATAAATTTTGTTGGGGTAAATGAAGAAAGTGATCAACATCAAATTTCAACAGACAAACTCAACTATAATTTGCAGGTATCCTCTCACTTGGTAGATTGTGAATGGTACAATCATATAGTTTATTTTTTCCACAACTTGACAACTCCACCAGAGATGAGCAAGACACAAGTGAGAGATTTGAAGCTTAAGTCCATCAAATTCTTCTTAAGTGATAAGATGTTGTTCTGGAAAGATCCATCAGGGGTACTCTTGAGATGCATTAACAAGGTGGAATTAGGTCAAACAATGACAAAATTTCATAGCAGTGAATGTGGAGGACACCATGGGAAAACCACTACTCATAAAATTTTGAGAGCTAGATACTATTGGCCTTGTTTATTCTCCAATGTATGTGAATTTGTCAAATCATGTGATAAATCCCAAAGGTTTTCAGGTAAGCAACAGTTTAAATCTCTGCCCCTTAAACTTGTTATGGTTACAGGTCCTTTCCAACAACGGGGGTTGGATTTCATTGGAGAAATACATCCACCTTCTAGCAATCAACATAGATGGATTCTTGTTGCTACTGATTACTTCATGAAATGGATTGAATCCATTCCCACCATGAATGCCAATCATACATTAATCATTAGCTTTCTATATGATCATATTTTTGCTAGGTTTGCCTGTCCCAAAAGACTTGTTACAGACAATGCAACAGTATTCAATGATAAAGCCTTAGTAAAGTTGTGTGAGGACATGGGAATCCAGCTAGTTCATTCTACAACCTATTGTCCACAAGGCAATGGCCTTGCTGAATCTTCAAATAAGAGTCTGATAAGAATTGTTAAAAAATTACTGGATCAAAATCAAAGGAGTTGGGACTCTAAGTTGAAGTTCGCTTTATGGGCTGATAGAATAACAAATAAGAAATATATTGATACATATCCATTCAAGTTGGTTTATGGTACATAAGTTGTTTTTCCAATCCATCTTGCATTACCAGTATCCAAATTTATTCAGAAGGCTGATTCCAAGACAAATGATCTTACCAGGAGGATTTTTCATTTGGTTGAATTACAGCAGGTCAAAGAAAAATTGGTTGAAAAGACTAAATTGCATCAGAGAAGGATGAAGGACACTTTTGATAGAAAGGTGAAGGAAAATATTTTTGAAACAGGGGATCTAGTTTTGAAATGGGATGCAGCAAGGCAGGAAAATGGTAAACATGGCAAGTTTGATGCTCTATGGATAGGTCCATTTATTATATCATCAGTGAAGCAGAACAACACTTTTGTTCTCTGAAATTTGGAAGGTGATGAACTCACAGGTGGCCCATTCAATTAGCGTTTTCTCAAACTCTATTTTTCATAAGGCTTTTTCAAGCCTTACTCGATTGTAAATATTTATTTTCAGTTTTTCTTTTTCATTCTGTGTGTCAAAATAACTCCATTCCCAATGGACTATTGAGCCAGGTCAATTTTGAGTCTTAGGTAATAGGAAGGATACTAAGCTCGGTCAGTTTTGAGTCTTACGTGATAGGAAAGGATACTAAGTCAATAAGGTTCTTGAAACCTCACAGGGAGGATTTCATCCCTAATAGGAGCCATATGTTATCTCCTAAAATATACTTGTCATCCACTTTCATTTCTAGGTGATAGCATAGTCATAACCAAGTGTCTTTTTTATAATTTTTGTGGTCTATGATCTCCAAGCATAGAGAATAAATTGTAAAGTCCCAAATAAGTCGATTTGACATTTATTGTTTTCAAAAAATCAAAGAAGATATTTTCAACAACAAATGTTGTTTTAAAACTGAGGATAAGTTGTCGAAAATTCATCTTTCTACAACAAAAATATATTCCAAAAGATAGGGGAGATGACGAAAGAACAGAACAGAGTTTTAGACAACACATCAAGCGAGCCTAAATGCGGATTGAAGGGCACATGTCATCAGCACATAATGACTTCTGAAGCAAATTTTTGGCATTATGTCACGTTCTCTGCCACTATTTATATAAATGATTATGTAGATTGTGTGCGGGTTTCGACATCTCATCATTTCAGAAAACTGTTCAGCCATCATTCACTCATTCCTAAATATCGTCTACATCAGCCTTACGGTCATCATTCAAATTCAAACCCACGAATTTCAAATTTCTATAAATGATGCTTCTTACCATCGTTTGAACATACAAAGTTCATCCCTCATCGCCAGTATTTCCTTTCTATTGGTAATTTTTATGTATTTTGATTTCTACAGAATTAACATGTGTTGTGCAGATGGGTAAGAAATGAGCTGGTTCACTCCTCATAAAATAATTGGATAGCATACATTTTCTAGAGTCTCATCCATAGATTTGTCAATATTTCTCAGATGCAGGCTGTCTTAATTATGTGGAAAAGTTACAGGAAGGATACCACCAGGGTATTGCAGAAACGTTTGCAAAATCCTATGATGGAAGCAAGACCACAATTGGTCCTTTGGAGATACAATTCGATGAAGCAGCCATAGCTACTGCTATAGGCATGCCAAGGATAGGGAAAAAATGGTTCAAGACCACAGTCACCAAGAATCTAGATTTTAGACCCTATTTAAAGCCTGAATTCCAAGACATCACCTGGAACAGGGAGATCCCCACTTCTTATCTGGAGGAGAAGTGGCAAGTTCTTCTCAAATACATACAACTATACATAACTGCATAAGGAAGGTATCACAGGGCCATGTTGTATCATTTCAAGTTAATCGACCATTTTATAGGTAAGACACCATTAAATCTGCCATTTTATTTCCACAAAAGTCTTACTAAGATGTGCAGCAGATTTTAGGATGAACCATACATCATTCAGAATTCCCTTTGTCATTTTGGTATGATAAAGTCATTGTAGAAGAATTAAGGAAGAGAGAAAGAACATGGGAACACTTTCTATTTTGGGGAGGTTTTCAGTTAGAAACTCAACCTAACAAAGGAAAAAAGAGATCAGGCAAAAAGTCACCAACTCATCAGAGTAGTCTGAAGAGGAGGAAAGCCATCAACCTTGATCTCCCAGAAGAACCAGCATCCAGCTCAAGAGTTAAGAAGGCAAAAAAGAAGTTGATTTTCAAGGAAACTATAGAGCAAGTTTCAACTTAGCAGACCAAGAAAACCAATGTGCTAGACCTACCTTACTGAGACTCTGATTCTGAGCCAAATAAAGGAGAAGTCCCTGCTAAGTAGAACATAGATTTGTCTATGGAGAAATCACCAAAAAAAGAGATGTTCACAGGTTATGATGAAGGTGAAACCTCAAGCAACAAAAAATCAAAGAAATCACAGAAGATTAAGGAGCTGAAATCGATAATAGCACAACAAGAAGTGCTAGAAAGGGTGATAAAGGCTAGATATAAGACTCTATCAGAGAATTTTGCAGAAACCAATGCAGATTTTGAAAAAACGGTACTTGAAAGTATAAAGGAAAAGAAGAAGAAGTAAAACATCACAAAATATTATAACAGCTTATGGTGGTTAGCCAAGCGTTTGAAAAGAAAAATCAAAAAGTTGAAAGCAATAATTGGTACACATCCAGATTTGCAAGTTCTGGCATAGGTCGCTTTAAATCTTCAGGGAGATTAATTAAGAAAATCAAAGAGAAGAATTATTTTTGAAGTGAAGACCTTTTTGGAAAACCCAGGCTTTTCGACAGCATAATTGACATAATAACACACAGTTAGTTGCCAAAAATCAAGGCTTTCGACAACTAACTTGCATTTTTCAGGAAAAAGCAGCTGACAAAAGCACAGACACGGGTAGAATGATAGTCTTTTTGCTCATATCGAATATTTCCACTGCCAAATCATTTGAGGAAGGTTTCAAACGAATGATAGGATTAAAATGGATAAAGATTACCCTCTTCTTCAAAGTTTTGAAGCTTATACAAAGGATAATAGGGTTAAAGGTTATCCGATTTTAGTTAAAGGTTTGCCCAGCTATCAAGGAAGGATTACGAATTACCTTATCATCTCCTTGAAGAATGTTGAAGATGCTGAAGACCAGATTATGATAAGGGTTTGACTCCTTAAGATAGGATTTGATCCTATTTTCTTGTAAATTGTTTTGATTAATACTATTCTTAGTATTTCAGATCCTCTTTGATAGGATCTTAGATTATGATGTAAAGGCTATAAAGCCTACACTTTCAAAGTAATAGGAGTTCAACTTTGGATACTACACTATGCTGCTATTATTGTAACAAGACCTTTTTGAAATATATTCAGTTTCACAAGCTTCTTTCATTGTTGTTGTCAGATTTTAATCTTTTCTATGCTTTATGTACTTATGAGTGAACTTTGTTCTCTGTTTGAGTTTATCTAAATTGCTGGTGACTGACATCTCACCTTTTGATTTCATAAAAAAAGATTCATAAGTGAACATTGCTAGTTATATTTGTCCATCATATATATTTCAATGTGTATGGTCTGATGATATAATTAGTTTTCTTCATCCACCTGATTCAGTAAAAACCATCTCATTAACAACTCTTAAAATCCTTGTCTTACCTTATATGTACTTAAGTTGTCTTGAGGGAGCAAAAATAGTGAGTGAGTTATTCATCTTGATCCAATCATTACCCATCATTGAGTGAACCATTGCAAAATTAGTTAAGTTACCAGGCATCTTTGAGATACAAACTAAGAGATTTTCCTGGAGTGATAACAACATGGATACTTCAGATGGAGAAATTCTTTGATCTACATGATGTGACACATACACAAAAGGTATGAATTGCTTCTTTTTATTTAGAACCCAATCAATTTGTGTGGTATCGATGGATTTTTTCTCAAAAATCACTCATCACTTGGAAAATTTTCATGGAATAAATGATAGCACACTATGAGGATACAAGGAGCAATGTCGTATTTATCCAATTGATAAATCTCAAGCAAAAGGGTTCAATTGCAGAGCACATTAAGAAATTATAAAGATTGAATATAAAGGTAACATATATTGCAGATGAGCACCTGATTGATGTATTCATAGGAACTTTAAAGGATAACATTCAACATGATGTTCACCTTTGGGAAACCAAATCATTGGAGAATGCATTCAAGGTGGCAATAAATGTTGAAATTAAAAATATGGCTATGGTTACTAGAAGGACCACTCCTAGCATCTATCAAAAGAATAATGTTCCTTCCTTCTAAAACACCTCAACCTACAAAGTTGACACCTCAACAATTGGAGGAAAGAAAAGAAAAGTTTTATGCTTTAATTGTGACAACAAGTACAGTAAGGGACATAAGTGTGGTGAGAATAAATTATTCTACATAGGTTGTGAAGAGGAAGAAGTACAAGAACAAGAACCATCTCAAGATGAAAATGTAGAAGCGATTTCTTCTGAAGAGTTGACTCCCACTATATCATGTAATGCATTGGTTGGAATTAGCACTCCTCAAACCCTCAAGATCGAAGGATATATCAAAAAGAAAAAGGTAATAGTCCTAATTAATTCTGGTAGTACTCATAATTTCATTCACTATAAATTAGACAAAGCTCTCAATTGCTTTGCATATCCAACAACATAGTTTCAAGTAATGATTGCAGATGGAAGATCTATCAA
>JASDQU010309972.1:68917-86692 GCA_032191745.1 Picea mariana | reverse complement strand
AAGATACAACCTATTGTGCTTCCTTATCTCTTTTAGTAGCCTCCACCCAACTCTTAGGCTAAGCCATGAGGACATGGGCCTGAATCTCATCCTTGAGGCCACTGATAAAACATTCTCGGAAAAAGGTATCAGACATGCCCTCTGTCCAAAAATCCATGCGCTCAAAGGCAACTATAAAGTCTTCCACTGTTCCTCATTGTTTCAACTTTGTCAAACGACCCAAATGGTTGGTGTCAGTGTCAAAGCATTCATAAACCTCTGCCACAAAGTATGTCCAAGAAATATACCTTTGACGAGATTTTGGTGATTTTGTGCAGGTTTATGTGGTCGAATTTCGACAAAAAAGAAAAAAATGTAGAACAGTTAGACAAACCCAAATATATCTTCCTTTAAGTGTAACTTCTACTATCATGTAACTATAACGGTTATATAAAGAAATAGAAATGATTTTTTTAACATTGTTATATTATTTAAATATATTTGATCATTTTTTTAGTTTTAAATTTAACATTGAATATACAAAATAATATCTTTACATGCAATAAATTATAGCTATGGTAAATAAAATATTATTTATAATAATTTGTATAGTATTATATTATTTATTGTACATACACAATAATTTAAATAGTTGGAGCCTATCATTGATGTTGAACGTGATCCTCCTTAGCTTGAACATGAGGTTTCCCTCTCTAAGGTGATGTGATGGATGGAGGATACCAACTTTAGAGTGCAATAAATGGGGGAATTTTTTGGAAGTATTAGAGATGTTGTACGCCCATTTTTCCAATGGTGACCACTTGACTTATTGTGATTGTTTATTGGATGCAAAGAAACAAATATAGTCTTCTATAAGATACTCACAATATATATATTTTCCATCAAATTAGTGGTGGTAAAACAAATATTGTGAGTATCATGAAAAACATTTATGTGTTGAAGATTATCTTTGTTATTATGATGTATGATGTTTCTATCTTTGTTATTATGATGCATGCATGAGTAAGACACATAAATATATTATGATACATGATATTGAGAATGGATGGTTTTAGGGGCTAAATTTCGCTAATGGGCTAATTTTCCATGGTTTTTCCAAAAATGATATTCGCTATTTTAAAAATGATTCGCCCAAATTCTATAGGATAAAATTATTTTACCTTAAAAATCGCCAAAATTTTATAAATGCTATATAAAATCCTTAGAAATTTGAATATTTTTACAAAAACATCACCAAACATTTATAGTTGGCATATGAAGGATTATTAAGATTCACCAAGGTTTCTACATTTTAAAATAAATTTTCATCCTTAAAATCATCCCTAATATTGAGCATACGGAAGACCCTTAGGCATCTCTTCAAATACTGTGTAATGATTGTTGATAATATTTTGTAGATCCATTGAAGAAAAGGTTATAGATGTTTGAACATATATTGTACCCAATTGTGAAATTACACCATGGTATACTCTTTTGATTAATTTTGTCATGTTATTAGAGCTTATCACTTTAGAGGGTTTCCTTTGGATAACTCTAAGCTCAATTTCCTTTCCTTTTGGGGAAAATATCATGAAAAGATATTGAAAATCAAGGGGCATTGTTCCCAATGATTGCAACTAGTGGACCCATAATACAACATCAATACCACCCATTTGGATGGAAATCATGGGACTATCCAATAAATACTCCACCATATTGAGCTTAATACTATGGAACTACCCATAACAATTTATGGTACCTCCATCTGCATTGAATACTTGGAACTTTGGTGTTAGATATATAAGCAATTGAGATATTTTAATAATTTGCAATTGATGAAGTTATGGGTACTACTAGACTTAATCATCATTATTACCTTTTTGTTTTTTATATATACTTCTATATCAAGGCTTTGCAGAGTAATGATGTGGGCCAATTCATGGTGTGATATCATTGGAGTAGTCTCGTCTAGCTCTAGATCTTGTGATGGTTCCAATTCTCAATCTTTTACCTCTTCATTGTCTATGTAGAATAATTTCTTATCACTATATTTTTTCCCTTACTCTACTTGCTATCAAAATTAAAACATAGTCATTTTTCTCTGCTTTCATCCATTTGTTGAGGTGTTAACCTTGTTGGTTAAGGTATGCTTTTCTTATGAATCCCAGAACGATCTATGCTTCTTGTGTGTTCTCCAATGTTAGACTTGTGTATAGCGTTATTCTTGGATTGGATATGATGAGCTTATTGCATATCTTCCATAATATTTGTAGGGTGTTTTAAGAAAATATCGTTTTTTAATGTCCTCTTTTAATCCACCCATGTAACTTTGCAACAATATTTCATCACTTATTTCATCCACCCTTGTGACCAATACCTAGAATTATGAATTATAATCTTCAATATCACGTAAGGGCTTGGTTCTTATGAGTTGACTGCAGTAATCAAGTTCCCAAAATTTATCATATTGTGCTTCTAAGTATCTTGTAAATAAACTCCAACTATAATGATAAAAGGGGGATTCCTTTTCACTATCCATTGGTATCATTGATATGGTTTTATTTTAAAGTCCAAATTTTCTATGTGAATCCATTTCTTATGCATTAACGAGTTCCATTGAGCATCTTTTCCATGCGATGGGAAGTAATGATCTCAGGTGAACCGACAATGATGCCTTGGAACTTATATTGGTGGCCCTCCTGGTAAAATTGCATGGTTAATTCCTTAAAATCCATGAGAATGGGACCCAAAGTCCTTAGCCAACCTGCACCCAACACAATGTCACACTTGCCCATGTCTATAGAAAACATATGATATTTCAGGTGGTAGTCACCAATTTGGAGACACACATTTTCACAATGCCCTCCACATTTCATGGAGCCACCATTGGCAATCATGATTTTGAAATTATTGATGGCATAAATGTAGCAATGAGTTTATTGGGCAATGCGGCGAAGAATAAAATTATGGGTGCTTCCACTATCAACCAGAATGATGACCTTCCGATGCTTGATGTAACGGATCAGCTTGAGGATTTTGGGAGTGAATAATCCAGGGAGAGCATTGAGAGGAATGACTGATTCTACTTCGGGAGGGTCTGAGGGAGGGGTTATGTCAGGGGTTTCAGGTGACTTAGACACAAGGGGAGTTTCAATTTCCTGTTCTAAAATATCCTCGCAGATGGCCATAAACAACTTTTGTTCCTTACACTTATGGCCCAAGAAATATTTTTCATCACAATTATAACAAAGGCCTTTGAGTTGGCGTTCATCTATTTTAGCCCTGGTCAATTTTTGGATCTTTAGTAGAGAAGAGGGAGTAGTGGGATTTACTAGTTTAGGGCAAGGGATAAAGGAGGGTTTTCGGTTTTGAGAAGATACAACCTATTGTGCTTCTTTATCTCTTTTAGTAGCCTCCACCCAACTCTGAGGCCGAGCCATGAGGACATGGGCCTGAATCTCATCTTTGAGGCCACTGATAAAACATTCTCAGAAAAAGGCATCAGACATGCCCTCTATCCAAAAAGCCATGCGCTCAAAGGCAGATATAAAGTCTTCCACTATTCCTAATTGTTTCAACTTTTTCAAATGGCCCAAATGGTTGGTGTCAATGTCAAAGAATTCATAAAGCTCTGCCACAAAGTATGTCCAGGCAGTATACCCTTGACGAGAAGTTTTTCTCCATTACCACCATTGCCAACATTCTTGATCTAGATAGAGAACACCATACCAGAGTCTAGCCAAGTCATCTGTAATGACATATAAAGAGAAATAATGTTCCATTTGGGTTACCCAACCAGTGGGGTCCGAGCCATCAAATTTGGTCACATCCACTTGCGGAAGGCGTAGGTCACATTGAAAGTGATGGTTCTGAAAGTTATGGGAATGAGAGGAATGGTCACCTTTAGTATGTGTTGGTGAGGAAGATGAAGGGTTATTATAGGGATATGCAGTTTAGTGCAGAGTGCCGAAAAGACAGATTCAATATGGGTGGTGAGGTCTTGCTTGATTTCCTCCATTGAGGACTGTATGGTTGTATTTATGGCAACAACATTGGCACTAAGTTGTTTCACTTCTTGTTGGGTCTCGATGAGACCATATTGCAAGGTGTTGAAGCGAGCTTCCAAGTCTTGGTTACGGGTATGGGCCAAGAGAATGGGGGAACTGAAAAGGGGTGTGTGGGGTCAAAAATTTTGCCAAAAAATGATATGGATGAATGTGATAATGGCGAAGAGATGAAATGCTTAACCAAAAAGAAATGTGTATTTACTTGGCAACCCGAACACAATTGCATGACAATAGATCTTGTATGTTCTAATTTGTTTATGTTTTTTTCCCAAAGGGTTAGGTATTCAAGGGTTCTACATACAAGGGTTTTCCCTGTGCTATAGCTCTCTGATATACGTGCAAGCTCCAACAATAGTACTTGGCCCAATATCTCAAGGGACTAACTAAGGAGGATAGACCGTACCCTTATCCGTACTACTCGACTACCCAGGTAGTAGAGAGTATCTTACCGACTGTTGTTCTTGGTGGCACTATAGTAGTCAGGTGGCTGATTGGTTTATCTAAAGAGGGATTCAAGAAATCTAGGCTGGATCCATACACAGGTGTTGTCTAATGTGCTACCACTCGAAGGGGTACCAACAGGGGTTATAAGGGTGGCCAACAGATGTGCGCTTAAGAACCACTTGTATTTCTTGCATGTATGAATCCCTCAACCGCGGGTTTATGCGTGTAATGACAGATCTCTATGGCTTAAAGACGCTGGAATACGTCTCTACCCTGAAAACAATTTACCCACAATTTATGCCAAGGAAAGTTCTCTGATACCACTTGTAATATACCAGATATAAAAAGTATACAAAAAAAAAATTGCTATAAATGGAAGAATAACAGCAATATAACCAGAATAATCACGACAATAACAATGAAATTATATAAGAATAACAACAGAAATAACACTTTAATTGTGAGAGCAATGTTCATGGGCCTCTTCAAGGGGGAAACATCTAATCGAGCAGAGCTCTATTACAATAATCTCCAAGCTAGGGTTCTCATACCCTCGACTCCTATTTATACTAAATATGTTTATCAAAATAAGCATCTAGAGCAAGATCCTTCTAGAAGTGGAAGCTTCTATTAGGTCTTCTTACATTCGACTTATTCTATTTTATTGCAAGGCCTTTTTAATATTGACCTTTATTACATTTGAATATATTGTTCCACCTATGTGCGGGTTAGGACCCTAACATTTTATATGGTCCTGATGAATAATTAACATGTGGATTGTTATTAAAGGCTAAAAATTAATATCACACAAATCCCTCACTCTTCATGACAAGTGTGCAAGAGGATAATCATGCATCTCGTAGTGCAATATTCTCATAGGACTATAAGGATTAGTTTCCTGATATGCCTTCTAATCCTACTTCTTACAATGATTTATTTGATTCCTTCCCCTTTAATGATGACCTTTTTGAAATATATCCTACTCAAGATCGACTTATGTCTAATTAAGTAATATTCATGGATGAATCTGGCAGGGAGGATTCTCTTGATTTTAATAGCACTATCCCTCATATTTCTCATGAAAGTTCTGAAGATGATGAAATACGGGATTGAAGGGTCCATATAGATTCATATATTGACTCTCTTTCTAAAAATTCCCATAAGGATAATAAATAATTTACATTGCAGAATTTCTTCACAAACCCATTGTTTCAGTTTAAAGAGGTTGAGGAATTCAATGAAGATATACATATCTCCCTTGCATGCATGATTTCTTTTGATGATGATAAATTTAAAGGGATTCTTATGCACTTGAATCCTTTATTTTCTCCCTCGGTGGATGGTAGTTGTTTTCCTAACCAGGAGATCGTAAATGATGACCTTATATTGATTAAAGAGCCCATTAATTCCATCCTTTTCATCAAAACATATAACCATAATTCTAGTATTATTGTTCATGCTCATGTTTCCAATATCAATCTGAAATCCCGTATTGTTGGTTGGCAGGTCCTGCAAGATGGTAATCACATTTTCTGGATCTTGATAAGCCCACTACCCTTGCCACATGCAATTGTTGGTTGGAAGGGTGATAAACACTCTTTATGAATCATCTTCCAATTCATTAATCATCCATCCAAAATAGATGATGCATTTCTCTATGAAAAATTCCACCCTACTTGACTCCAAGGATGTTTTTTCCTTCCTTTGTACATAAATAATAAATTGTTTTTTTAGTTTATTTAGTTTTATCTTTCGCTTTTTTTGTTCTATTTAGATTGCATGATATTTTGTCGAGATAAAGTTTGGATGAGTTTTTCCATGGCAATGTCCTTCTGTAAGTATTGTTGATCAATAAACAATAAATATGTACACAGTTGTCACTATGTCCTGCTTTTAGATATCACTGAAATTGATTTTTTCTTTTAGCATTGTTTAGGATAGTTGATTTTTCCTTCTTCCCTATTTCTGCTATCCCTTTCTTCCCTCCATATTGATATTCAAAAGATAATATAAGAAAAATTTTCTCCTTGAAGATTTAAGAAGCATTATATGTTACATATTGATCGAATGTTATGCACACAGGAACAAACCCCCTCATGTGTACCACTTTTCATGAGTTATTCCCAAAATACCATCTCATTATTTCCCTTAAACCATTGTTTTACCCCTTATTGCATAACTTTTATTATCAATAATGTTTTGATCCATTTTCACTGGTCTGCGAAACCAAGAATTTTGAATTCTAAATATGTTGGAAATAGATTTCCCTATGGAGTCACTAGTTTGTTGACACCCAAAAGTGCAACATAGGGTACCTTCTTGAAAATGATTGCAACTCCTTATTATTTATTTATATTAAATAATATACTAATAGGTGTGACCACTTGTGTGAATATGACGGAAATACGACACTTATTTTTAATGTGTTTATGACTTACTTGCGATACAAGCTCTACACTTATTGGATTTTAAATTGTTGTCCAAATAATTGATCGTAGAATGTTATGGGTAATTTGACTAAAGAGGAAATGATGTTGTCCTATATGTCTCTCACAAGTATTATTATGTTGCATTTAGTTTGGGGAAGGATATACACTCCAGTTTTTTTTATATATAGTGTATGGTATGGTGATTACCTTAATTTCATGCTACAAGGGTTGCACACATTGTTTAAATTGGAAGTCTAAAGGTTGTGACACAATATCCCTAGAAAGTATCGATGTATGTTACATTGGGGTTTCGAAAGTGTTGGTGCATTTGTAAGTTTCAAACATAGGCAAACTATGATGTATTCGACTTGCATTAAGTCGATTTGGATCTAGTGATTGATGTGATGTATGGTTAGCTACTCGTACAGGCCTTGGATGAATGTGTAAGTGTAATTACGACGTGCACTAAATGCAAGTTTCTCTAACCTACCTCGAGCACGCCACCCTAGCCATTTCACACATTTTCTTTGTTGGTTGTTGCTACTCCGCTTTGTTCAGCCGTGGAAGAGGAATACAAACCTTGTCGATTCCCCTGGAAAACTTTTACACACATGTATGAGTTTTATTGTTGCTCCATCCATGAAGTTTTATCTCTGCTCTTTATTTAAGTCAAGATTTGGCTCTTAAATTTTCTCATTGACTGTGCATTTCCAAGGTTTTATGGGATTTTCAACTATGTATGCATTATTGGTGAAGTTTGGTCTTTGTGACGTTATATGTAAATTTTTCGCATTAAAAATGATAAGGGTCTCTCTTACTTTCTGTATTTGATCTGTTGCTTTACCTGTGGAAAAAAGATATTGTTTGGAAGTTTTCGGGGCTTCCTTGCCTCTGTTTTTTGTTTTGTGGTTCCTCTCTATCTGATGAAAATGGTACCATTGTTTGCATCCTTTGGCCAAACCCTCAAACTGTTGGTCATCTCATCCTCTTATATTGCATCATTGTTGATGATTGATTATCGAACCTTGTATTTAAAAAATGGTGCAAGGTTCACTGTGCGATGTTAACAATAATGCTAAGCCCACTTATATTTTTTTATACAGCCTGTCATGTGGAAATGTTGAGGTGATGAAATTGTTGCAAAAACATTTTTTAAGATATATGACCTGTTGTGTTAGCATGCCCTGTTGTGTTAGCATGCTTGAGGAGTTTGATTTTTATGAGAAAAGAGTATCTCTGTGGATGAAATATATATGCGTTGAATGCTTTTTTACGAACTAGAATAAAAGGGAACTTTGGAGGCTTTGTTATTTGAAATCTTAGTTTGGAATTTTTTTATACACAGGAATCCATTTTTAGTCCACTTCGTGAAAATCTGTAGTGGTTAAGAGTATCGATGGTAATGTTGTGGACCCCAGTCTGTCCATTCTTCGACTATTGGTTGTGATTACTGGAATACTATTTCTCCATGACTCTATTGTGTGTGAGATGTGTTATCACTGTTGAACGTTTCTTGGGAAATAAATAATGAAATTATTCATGTGCAATGCAATTTCTAAATGAAAAATGAACATCCTTGAAGTGAAAGACCAGTTCTGGAATTTTGGAAACAGAGTGTTGAATTTCAATTTTGAAATAGTAAAGGGTTTGAAATTTTAATTGATTTTGAAAATGGAATTGTTTAGTATGGATAACGATAGAACAATAACCATTGGAGTCCCTTCCATTATATCATTTTACGCAAAATAAACTCCCCTCATTATCCCAATTACATATTTTCACTCCGTCTTCTGTTGTGATTCATTTTTAAGGAGAAGTATGTATGGAATTAAAAGAAATAATATGGAGGTTAATTAATCGTTGGTATTTTGGGAGCTGGTTGTATACAAAGTTGATTGTTTTTATGATTTATTGAACATTCTCCATGTATGTTTCACCCTCCATGATATCATTTTATGCACAATACAAACCCCCCATACTCCCAATGACCCTATCAACCCCATGCTCGTATCGAAATTAATTGATAATTTTTTTATGGATGGATTGCATGTGTCTTGTAGTAAATAATAGAGCCAACTCTAGATTCATTTAAGTGAAGTTTCATGTATGGATTATTAAGATTTTTTTCATGATTCATTGAACATTTGCTTCAGGATGAGTTTTTTTCAGCAGGGGCAGTAATCGTATACGTAATAGAGGCAGAAGACAATACTGGGAAGAGACCTAATTCCTAACACAATAAATATGGATTTTGATGATTGAGGTTGTTTTATATGTTGAAGACAATTTTTTTTTTTTTTGATAATGTTTTGAACAACAAACATATATTTGACACGGTTTTGGACAACAAAATTCATTTGAGCATTTTTTATTGGACAACTTGGATATAATTATTTTTGGGGACATGATTATATTACATTTTGGTGGTATTTAGGATTTGAGCATATATATATGAAGCGGTAGTTACAAAGAGATATTTTTGAATTGAATGATTTGGATATTTGTTATGCTAGATAATTATAAAAGGAAATAATTGAGAGTCACAAGGGGTCCCACCTATTTAGTTATTATTTAAAGACCATTATTTATATGTTATTATTATTTATTTGTCTCAAACTAATTAATTAATTTAATCTGACTTAACTAAACAAAGGTAGTTCAACTACCATAACTTGTTGAGAGAAAATAAAAGCTCAATCAAATGAAGATACAAGAGGGGAGAATAGAAGGAGAACTACATCCTAAAGGTTTTCTCTATATTAGTGAGATATTTTTTAGTTATCATTCATTTTGAGTTTACTATAAAGCTTAATCCTCTTGATGAGGATAAGGTCTTATTGAAGGCAACATGATTCAAAACCGAATCACATATTTCAACAAATTGTTTTAAATGTGTTTGATTTATCTTTGGCAGTCTGTGTATTCTTGTTTGTTTATGAATTAAATTTCATGTTTGATAAAGAATATATTACAAAATCATGTCGGAAAATGTTGTGGCAAGCTGATCCAGATCATTAGTTTCAATTTTATTGTGCTATCAGAGTCTTTTTGTACGGTTCCCATCTAAGGCTTATGAATCTGACTTTGTTCACTACCTTAATAGGGGTTTGTAAAAGAGAACCTAGTTTTTTGTCTCAGAATGAAATAAAATCAGATTACTATTTTGTCTCACATATATGTCTTCATGATATATCATTATTTCTTTTTCTTTTCTCTCCATGTTTAGATTATTGTAAATTCTGTATACTCTCACATAGCTTTGTTTAATTTTATTGTACATTTATATAAACCTAAAAACATCCTTGATCCTTTGTAATTAATACTTGTGGATTAAGTGAATATTTTTTAGGCTATAATCCCCAGGTGACAATCCCAACTATCTTCTCCTAGCCAGGAAAGATCTGAAAATCATTGAGTAAGGTATTCCATACCTTTTCCCCAACAGTAGGAAATCTTATGTATCTAACAAGGACAAGACCTGATATTATGTATAGAGTGAGCCTAATATAAAGGTTCATGGAAAATACCAAAGTATCACATTGGAAGGCAAGAACGAGGACACTGAGATATGTTCATGGAAAAAAATAAAATCATTATGTATTCCAATTCAAAAGATTTCAAACTTATTGGATACACTAACAATGATTATGGAGGAAACATAGATGACAGGAAAAGTACCTCTAGGTACATATTTAATTTTGGAATAGGTATGGTATCATGGGAATCAAGGAAGAAACCCATAGTGACTCTTTCTTCAAGAGAAGTAGAGTACGTCGTAGCTACAAGCGCAACTTGTTAAGCAACTTGGATGAGAAGAATGTTGAAGGATTTGTTGCAAGAACAATAGGAACCAACCACAATATTTTGTGACAAAAATGCAACCATCATGTTATCAAAGAATCATGTGTTTCAGAAGAAAACTAAGCACATTGATACAATGTGTCGTTTTACCAGAGAATTTTTGAATAACAAAGAGATATGTTTAGAGTTTTGCAGGTAAAAAGAACAATTCGTAGATATTTTTACAAAGTCTTTAGCAAGAGATGAATTTCAACATATGCACAACAGTCAGGGTGTCTGTGCAATAACAAACGAGTGATAGTAAAATGTAAATTCAATTTTTGATGTAAATTTTTATAATCCCACCTACTTATAATTAAGGGGGACTTTTGGAAATAGTAATTACAAGTCGGTGAGCTCATGTCTTCGACGATTTTGTTAGTCAGTTGATTTTGTCAAACAACTATTTTTTCAGTAAGTAGATTTCTTAGTCAGTCAATATGTTTGTCAGACTGTAACCATAGTTCATCAGTTTACATTTGCTTCTACACAATCTTAGTCTTAGTCAGTGGGAAAGTGGGAGAGTTATTAAGGGATCTGATTCTTATCTTTCTCGAGTCCATTTAAGTAGTTGAGAGTCAAACAAAGTTATTGATGTCTTAAATGTTGAGTCAGTTTCTCTTTTGCAGGAAGTCTTAATCAAAGTATTTATAAGTCTGAGTCTTTAGTTAGTCAACACAGTAGAGAGAGAAATAGAAACAAAATAGAGAAGCATCAACAACAACGGAAGGTAGTCGAAGAATTCATTAGAGCCGAAGCTCATCTTAGTTATTCTACTTTTTAACCGCGCACAACGCATCAACTCTAAATATATACATCAAGTAGTTTGGAAGTAGTTTGGTTGTTGATCAATTTATGTGTAATTTTGATCTTTCTTTTGTGTTTATGATTTTATGTGTTAAAGATTAGTATATAGTGAAGAAATTGTTTCTTTAAGTATTTTATCACAGGGCATCGAAAACATAGTAAGTTTCCCATTGCACGGTAAGTCCTGAGTGTTCAGAGATGGAGTTTTGTGGTGTGCAATATTTAAGACTACAGTGCTCAGAATAGTCTGCGCGTTGTAGATGTTAGAAAAGAAAATTATGTATATATACATAAATTTTGGTCTTAAAGATAAAAAATTATATATATATACTCCAGTGTGAAATTCAGGTCCATCTACTACAACAACAATTTTAACAAATCTATTATGCAAGGACATAACCACTACAATGGAACTTGTTATTGATGTTGATAAGTAGCGGATGTTTTGATATGAATATCTCATATTCCTAAGTCATATTTTTTGTGAACAAATTATTTGTATTTTCTCCAATTTGTCACCCATTCCACCAATCCTTTTAAACAACTTATAGGGTTGTAATAATTGATTGTTATTTTCTTATTATTATTTTGTTTATCAAGGGATATATGCAATTTTTATGGTCGTAATGTTGGGAATATTCAATTTATTACCTCAAGGTTCCTTCAATTCTGATTTTTAAATGCTTCATTAGAGGCAATTTGAGGTTTAAAATGGGTCTCATAAGAAAAAAGGTTATTGTTGGGTAGGAAATTCAATAATCAATAAAAATGTATAAAATTGGGCAATTATAATCATTCTATTGGAGCTAGATAAGTCAAGTGTGATTATGTTCCATGTTTTTATTTGATAGTAGTTAACCACATATAGATTTCACATTTGTTAAGAGCTCTGTGAGATTTCTTGAGATATGATAAATAACTTTAGAATAATATATATGGAATATTGTATATTACAAATGTTTCTACCTATGAAAAAAAAATTGGTGTTGAATAAAATCATAATGGGGTATTTATTGGAATATTTCCACCTTGAAATATGATAAAGATTTATATTATGAATTATACAATTAAGAGAAAAAATGATAGTATTTTAACTTATGTTGATTATTTTGAAGGAAAAAAAAAACAATATTTTCGCTTATTTGTATCACAGGTACTTAATGGATCTAGAATTTTAATTATGCATCCAAAGAGTACACGTATTTGATATTTTATTTTAACCAAAAATGAAATATGCTTACATGGAAAACACATTTTTTTTACGCTTAAAGCGTATTAGTTAAACTTTTATCCAATAAAATATATGGTCGTAGTCTAAAATTTCTAGGTTTTGGCCCTTTTTCCACAGATATTTGTCCAATATCCAGCCAAGAATTGTTTTATGTGCAAATATCAATGGTTAATTCTTTGTAATCTGAGGGCCCGAGGTGTTTTTCAACATGTTAAATTCATTTTTCCATTCATAAATGAAATTTAAACAACAAAAAAATGTGATTTTGTGCAGATTTATGTGGTCGAATTCCGACAAAAAAGAAAAAAAATGTAAAACAGTTAGAAAAAACCAAATATATCTTCCTTTAAATGTAACTTCTACTATCATGTAACTATAACGGTTATATAAAGAAATAACAATGATTTTTTAACATTATTATATTATTTAAATATATTTTATATTTTTTTAGTTTTAAATTTAACATTGAATATACAAAATAATAGCTTTACATGCAATAAATTATAGCTATGGTAAATAAAATATTATTTATAATAATTTGTATAGTATTATATTATTTATTGTACATAAACAATAATTTAAATAGTTGGAGCCTATCATTGATGTTGAACGTGATCCTCCTTATCTTGAACATGAGGTTTCCCTCTCTAAAGTAATGTGATGGATGGAGGATACCAAATTTAGAGTGCAATAAATGGGGGAATTTTTTCGAAGTATTAGAGGTGTTGTACCCCCATTTTTCCAATGGTGACCACTTGATTTATTGTGATTGTTTATCGGATGCAAAGAAACAAAGATAGTCTTCTATAAGATACTCACAATATATATATTTTCCATCAAATTAGTGGTGGTAAGAAAAATATTGTGAGTATCATGAAAAATATTTCTGTGTTGAAGATTATCTTTGTTATTGTGATGTATGATGTTTCTATCTTTGTCATTATGATGCATGCATGAGTAAGACACATAAATATATTATGATACATGATATTGACTCTTGAGAAAACAGAAGACCCTTAGGCATCTCTCCAAATACCTTATAATGATTGTTGATAACTTTTTGTAGATTCATTGAAGCAAAGGTTATAGATGTTTGAATATATATTGTACCCAATTGTGAAATTACACCATGGTGACCCTTAGGCATCTTTCCAAATACCTTGTAATGATTGTTGATAACTTTTTGTAGATCCATTGAAGCAAAGGTTATAGACGTTTGAACATATATTCCACCCAATTGTGAAATTACACCATGGTGTCCTCTTTTGAGTAATTTTGTCATGCTATTAGAAATTATCACTTTAGAGGGTTTCCTTTGGATAACTCTAAGCTCAATTTCCTTTCCTTTTAAGGAAAATATCATGAAAAAATATTGAAAATCAAGGGGCATTGTTCCCAATGATTGCAACCAACGGACCCATAATACAACATCAATACCACCCATTTGGATGGAAATCATGGGTCTATCCAATAAATACTCCACCATATTGAGCTTAATATTATGGAACTCCCCATAACAATTTATGGCACCTCCATTTGCATTGAATACTTGGAACTCTGGTGTTGGATATATAATGCAATTGAGATATTTTGATAATTTTTAATTGATAAAGTTATGGGTACTACTAGACTTAATCATCATTATTACCTTTTTGTTTTTTATATATACTTCTATATCAAGGCTTTGTGGAATAATGATGTCGGCCAATGCCTGGCGTGATATCATTGGAGTAGTCTCTTCTATCTCTAGATCTTGTGATCGTTCCAATTCTCAATCTTTTACGTCTTCATTGTCTATGCAGAATAATTTCTTATCCCTATATTTTTTCCCCTTACTGTACTTGCTATCAAAATTAAAACATAGTCATTTTTCTCTTCTTTCATCCATTTGTTGAGGTGTTAACCTTGTTGGTTAAGGTATGTTTTTCTTATGAATCCCAGAACGATCTATGCTTCTTTTGTGTGCTCCAATGTTAGACTTGTGTATAGCATTATTCTTGGATTGGATATGATGAGCTTATTGCATATCTTCCATAATATTTGTAGGGTGTTTTAATAAAATCTCGGTTTTTAATGTCCTCTTTTAATCCACCCATGTATCTTTGCAACAATATTTCATCACTTATTTCATCCACCCTTGTGGCCAATACCTAGAATTATGAATTATAATCTTCAATATCACATAAGGGATTGGTTCTTATGAATTGACTGCAGTAGTCAAGTTCCCAAACTTTATCATATTTTTCTTCTAAGTATCTTGTAAATAAACTCCAACTATAATGATAAAAGGGGGATTCCTTTTCACTATCCATTCGTATCATTGATATGGTTTTATCTTAAGGTTCAAATTTTCTATGTGAATCCATTTCTTATCATCCCTAATATTATGTAGTTCAAAATATTTCTCTATTTGGTTCACCTAATTAATGACCTTTGTTCCATTAAACTTATTTAATTCAATATTGGGAAGGTTGAATTTAGGACCACAACCATAATTAACTCAATTATTATAGTTAAATCCACTATAAAAAAATTTATTATCAACACGTTGTTCAACCTGAATACTACCCTTATTTTTGTTGGAGATTTGCAACTTCGAGCATTCATTCTCCATAAGAAAGTATAATAATATCCATCTACACCATTACAAAAGTCACATGAAGAATTTGGAGACCCATAAATAAGAATTCGACCCTAGACTGGCGCCCAAATTAGTATAAATACAGGACTGGCTCATTTCATTTGGACATGAAGACAACTCCTTTTGGAGCGTGCACAAGGAAGTTTCAACTGCGATTGTGCTATATTTCTATATCTTGGTTCTTATTATCTTTGAGAGTGTGCAACGCTTGGATAATATCTTCCTTGGTTATTCTTGGTCATATTACTGAGGCACTAGTTCTTGGTGATGATAGCCTTGGGGAGGATATTTTTTGTATGGTATTTTGCCTATTGATGGTGATATACTAGAAATATCTTGGATTGGATTTTTTTATAGAAAGGTTGTTCGGTTTTCTCCCAAGGTTGGGTTTCTCGAGATAAACTCTTGTGTTCTTTTCTCTACTCAGCATGGTTAATATTAATAAATATTGTTATTTACAGTACATTGTTATAGTTAGGATTTTCAGTTTATAGTTATTCTATAATAATTGTTGTATGAAAGTGAATCTTATTATTAATCATAAGGAAATAACTTATATTATACGAGAATCATAAAGTACTAACAACAATTTTCACGAGTTCCTTGCATTTTTATATCTCCTTCAGGAAATTGCTTATTATCGACACGGTGTTCAACCTAAATACTAACCTTGTTTTTGTAACAGGCCTCGCCATTACGATAACTAAATCACAACATACCATTGGTAATATTTTTTTTCTTTTTCGCGTTTGGAAAAATACATAAAAAAATTAAGAACTACATCAACAGACACCTCATCCAAAAATAAATGAAACGATTTAAGCTGTTAACAATCATCACGTCGCAACCGACACACCCATAATTTAGTAACGACAATAAACGACCATCATCATTTAATCAAGCGTGAGAGTCATCACAAATATTATCATCATGCATCACATATGTTTCATGGCGCGCATGGGTTCTAACTAAACACATAACCCTCATTCATTACAATAAATCCATGGCGCAACCGCAAATTTCAGATATAATCATAGCACAAGATTCCGATCACATAAATGCAGTCTTCCGACATATACATTTCATGGGGTGCTACAAGACTAACATCAAAACCATCATTTATTACCTAAAATCCATTTGCGCAAGGAGTCCAAGTACTCGATCAAAAATCAAGACATCATTCTAAGGTCACAAGTAAAACTACTTTATCATTCATAATCATTACTTAAACATTGCACAAGGTTAAAATAATTCCAACACTTCCACTTTTGCATTAATCCTACCCAATTTAATCAACTTCAATTTGAGTTTCGGGCGCAAAATCATTATCTACCTTAATGTTAAGAGAAAGGTAAACATCAATTCTTACTACGCGGTGCATGTAATCCAAAGTTTAATTCAATCCACAACAAGATAATCAACACACAAGAAAGACTATAATTAAACCATCGTATATTAACAAGCCACATGTGGCAATGTCCCTGTCAGACACTATGGTTATCTATCTGATTCTATGACAGTTGCAATAATGCTAAAAAGAAAAATGAATTATAGAGTTGGCTTGAATGATTGTTCAGTCGTTAGTTCCCCTAACTCTCTTGCAAGGAGTTCAAAGTATTTAAGTGCAACCTTCCCGAACCCAAAAATCTAAGGAGTTTTGCTTGGCTGGAAAAGAATTGCAGCATGGATCACTTTTAGCAAAGTACCTAAAAGTTTTAGAACAACGTTGATAACTTATATTAAAGATATACGACATGTGACGAGAAGGGAGCAAGCTTATCCGGATGTACTTATTCAGGTCGAACCCGCAACACTATTCTAAAAGAGTAAAGTCTAGACTTTTTTTATTATACAGCAAGACATCGTCACTGGATCATTTGTTTACCAGATCTGATCCAATGAAGAGGTGGCTTGATAAAGCATATGATCATTAGTTTCCTGGTACATTAGAAAGGAAAAAAACCATGCACATGTGAAGGAGGTTAAAGCTGAAGAATTTGTTCGGTCTGAGCCCCCTTACATCTGCTAATTAATCCAAGATTGGGTAGGCAGATTCACTGTTGAGAAAACATGTATGATTGGGTACAATTGTCATATGAAACACTCTAAGGAAAAGAGGGTTTTGTTCATCATTCTTGATATGAGTTTTTATTTCGAGGATTGCATTTTATGGATTTCTGAAGAAAAATCCAATGAGTTGGATTCCTGTTGATTATTCCTTTACAATGGAATTCGCTTCCATAAACAAAGAAGAAGGACGAATAGAAAAAGAACTTGATATTCATGTCTTGACGTATATTATTGAACGTTGATAACAAACTACATCACTACTCAAAA
>JASDQU010309972.1:32622-52329 GCA_032191745.1 Picea mariana | reverse complement strand
GGTGGATATAAGGATGAAATATTATGTGATGTCATTCCCATGGATGTTTGTCATCTATTGCTGGGTAAACCGTGGCAATATGATAGTAATGTGATTCATGATGGGAGAAAGAACACATACACCCTGGAGAAGAATGGGAGAACTCACATGTTGTTGCCAATTAAGGATAAAGAAGTGAAACCTAAGGTAAGCAACACTGTACTTCTCATGAGTGGGAAGGAACTTCTTACATAGGTTAAGAAGAAGGAAGATACACAATTCATCGTGGTCAGGAAGCCTATAATTGTTTTTAACTAGTACAAAAGTGGATGATTTACTAGAAGAAATCAAGAAGTTGTTGGAGGAGTTCGGTGACATAGTAGTGGACGAACTACCTTGTTCATTGCTACCAATTAGGAGTATAAGTCATCACATTGATCTTATACCTGGAGCTAGTTACCAAACAAGGCAGCGTATAGATTGACGCCGCAGGAGAATGAAGAAGTCAAGAGGCAAGTCTAGGATTTAATGGACAAAGGATTGGTTAGAGAGAGCTTGAGTCCATGTGTTGTTCCGACAGTGCTCAGCCCAAAGAAGGATGGAGGCTAGAGGATGTGTACAGACTCAAGGGAAATCAACAAGATAACCATCAGATGCAGATTTCAATTGCCTAGGATGGATGATTTGATGGATTGCTTAAGTGGAGCAAGATTATTTTCAAAGATTGATTTGAAAAGCGGATATCATCAAATTCATATGAGGGAAGGTGATGAATATAAGACAACATTCAAGATGAATGAAGGGCTGTATGAATGGCTTGTTATGCCATTTGGCTTAACAAATGCGCCTAGTACTTTCATGAGGTTGATGAATGAAGTCCTAAAGGATTTCATAGGGAAATTTGTCATCATATATCTTGACGATATATTGATTTTCAACAAGACAGGAGATGAACACTTGAAGCATTTGGCTACAGTGATGAGTAGATTGTAGCAAGAGAAGTTGCTGATAAATATGAAGAAATCATCATTCATGAGGATAGAGCTCATTTACTTGGGTTTTGTTATCTCTGAAAATAAGTTGAAGATGGACCCAGATAAGGTGAATGCAATTAAGAATTGGCCATCACTGAAGAGTATATTTGAAGTTTGAAGCTTCCATGGATTGGCTAGTTTCTACAGGAAATTTATCATAAATTTCAGTGGGATTAGCGCACCGATGATGGACACAGTGAAGAAAAGATATAAATCTTTTCACTGGACAAAAGAAGCAGAGAAGAGTTTCAATCTGCGGAAGAAGAAGATCACAGAGCAACCAATTATGGTGTTGCCAGATTTTAGCAAGACGTTTCAGGTCAAATGTGATGCAAGCGGATTTGCAATAGGAGTGGTCTTAAGCCAAGACAATAGACTGGTCGCATACTTCAGTGAGAAACTTAATGAGGCCAAGACTAAGTACTCCACATATGACAAGGAATTTTATGCGGTCATACAAGCATTGAATAAGTGGAGGCACTATTTGGTTCCTAAGGAGTTTGTTTTGTACAACGATAATCACGCTTTGCGATTCATGACTCAACAAGACAAGTTGAACCAAAAGCATGCAAAATGGGTTAAATAGATGCATAATTTTACTTTTGTGATTAAGCATATTGCTGGAACTACTAACAAAGTTGTTGATGCTTTGAGCAGGAAATGTTTTCTTATGCAGGAGTTTAGAGTCAAAACACTGGGTTTTGATAACCTCAAGGACATGTACAGAGATGATCCAAATTTCAAAGAGGCGTATGAGGCATCTGAGAATCCAATTCTCAGGGATAGAAGCCAATGTACTGAATATATGATCCAGGATGGATTATTATTCAAAGGCAATCAACTGTGTATTCCAAAATGCTCCATGGGGAAGAATCTACTGAAAGAAAAACATAATGGAGGATTGGTCGGACTTTTCGATCATGACAAAACATTCTCAAAGCTGAATGGCTCATATTTTTGGCTAGGAATGAGGACAGATGTTGAGAGATTTGTGAACAGATGCAGGATTTGTCAACACTCAAAAGGAAGAAGGCAAAACACAGGGCTATATCAGCCATTACCCATACCTGAGAGGCTATGGGATGCAGTGAGCATGGATTTCATATTGGGGCTGCCAAGGAAAAAAAGGGGGTTTGATTCAATCATTTTGGTGGTAGACAGATTTTTGAAGATGGCAAATTTCATACCATGCCAGAAAACCAGCGACGCAACTCATATTGCAAACCTGTTTTTCAAAGAAGTCATCAGACTTCACGGCTTGCCAAGAAGTATAGTTTCAGATCGGGATACCAAGTTTGTGGGACACTTCTAGAGAACTTTATGGAAGAAGCTCAGGACAAATTTGTCATTTATCTCAGCGTATCATCCTTAGATAGATGGACAGACAAAAGTTGTGAATAGAAGCTTGGGAGATTTGTTGATGAGCCTAGTGACTGAACACCATATTCGGTGGGATCATATTCTGCCAAAGGTGGAATTTGCTTACAATGAATCGTTCAATTGAAGCACAGGGAAGAGTCCATTCCAAATTGTTTATGGAATGCAGCCAAGAGGAGTATCTGAATTGAAAGATTCGAAACAAGATGAATTCAGCAGTGCTAGTGCAGAGGATTTTGCAAAAGCGATGAAGGAGCTTCATAACCGAGTCAGGGAGCAGTTGCAGAATTCAAATCAGGAATACAAGAGCAGAGCAAATCGACATAGGCGAGAACTTCAATTTGAAGTTGGGGATCTGATTTTTGCACACCTGAGGAAGGAAAGGTTCCCAAGGGGAAGATATAATAAGTTTAAAGTCAAGAAGATTGGACCATGCAGGGTCATAAAGAAGTTTGGGGCAAATGAATATGAGATTGAATTACCCGATGGGATCAGAATTTCTCCGATATTCAATGTTGCGGATTTGTACCCTTACAAAGTTGAAGAAGCAGGAGAAGACAGTGAACAAACAAAGGTCCAGTGGGCTAAACAAATGCCTATAGCTGAAAATCCACAGATGGAAAGTATACTTGACAAGAGAGTCAGCAGGAGGACTAGGAGAAAAGAATAATTCGAATACTTGGTCAAGTGGAAGGGACATCCAGTTGAAGATGCCAGCTGGGAAGATGAAGCAGAAATTCAGAAGCATGGACAGACTATGCAAGAGATCATGAACAGGAGTCCATGAAATTTTTCAAGCGAGGGAGTATGATGCAGGAGCATCATGAGCATCATCAGCAACCACGCAAGCATGAAGGCGGAGGACAGTTGGAACAAGCGCCAATGCATCTTTGCACATGTTGAAGTATTTTGAAAGTTTGAATGCACAAATATTAATGAAATAGTTAAGGAGAGGCATGCTTACATTTATGAATAAGTGATTGTAAACAGATCATGAGCGATTGCTCTCATCTGTCTTAGTAAAAAGGCATTTAAGTCTATTTATGAAAGTAGGTAGCTTTGAATTGTAGATTATATAGTTTTAGGAGTTGGAGGGAAAACCGACTATAGACACCCTCATCTTTGTATCATTAAGCATAGAGAGCATAGAAGAGAAGGGAGCTATAACAAAGATTTGTGGAGAAGAACCCATGTACAGAAGTTCTGAGTTAATATATGAAGCTTTGATTCAGACTCATGGTGTTATAATGCTTTCTGTGTATACATGCTGAATGTTATGATTATGGTTGTTTTATTCTCTCTGTTCTGTATTCATTGTTATGTTGTGAATGCATGAATTCATGTTGAATGTTTGAATTTTGAGAGAGAAACATAATGAGTTTCAATTGTTTCTCTTCCTAAGTAAGAATTCTTGTAAGGAGTGCAGTGAAAATGCCCGCAAGGTGTGCATCGAAAGGATTCAGAGTTTATCTCTGGAATCTCAGGAGGGATACCGTTGATCTCATTCCAATAGAAGTGCAAGTGAAGCACAGGAGCCATGCAAGGTGTGCGCAGGCTGGCTACAAGCTTAGAACTTATCAACTGAGGTTGAGGGTTGAAGGACTGTTGTTGTAGGGAGTGCACAGAGTCGAGACAATCAAATACTTAGGAGTATTTGAGAGATTGCCACAAGGAGTGCGTGTAGGAGTTTCTTTGGAGATTCAAGTTTGCAAAGAAATCTCAGGAGAGGTAACACCTTTGACAACATCAAAGGAGGTTGGAGATCGAAATACTTCAAAGGGAGACGAGGGTCGAAGTTTTCCAGCAGCAGTAAAGTCTTCAGGTGAAAGAACGTCTGTTCATTCTGTGGAAATTATCGAGGGAAGAATCGAGTGGTCAGAATTCTCCAAGGAGAATCTGTGAAGTCCCAAAAGACGTCAGATCTTGCAGAGGAGAAGGGGAGTTACAACGAGTATTGTTTTAAGCTGAGAAGAAATAGACCATTGGATCCAAACCAACAAGGGCCGTCAGATTTCCCATGAACTCTCGTTTCAGAGTTCAGATCTTTGAAGAGGTAGAAGAATTCGTGTCATAGATAGAGACAACAGAGTGACAGGTGGCATACTTGTCGCTAGACGGAGTCACCTTCATTGACGATTTTGGGGTTTCGTAGGTTGGAGAGCCAAGGAATTGATCTCCGGATTCACGAAATCGCGAAGTCCAAAATCCCAAAAAGGTGAAATTTTGTTGTGGGGCCAGCTATTGGAGAACATATCAGAGTTCGACATTTTGGCACTTTCGTGGACAAGAGGTAGGAATCTTTGTTCTGAGATTCACGAAATCACGAAGTCTGAAATCCTGAAAAGGTGGAAAGTTTTGTTGTGGGGCCAGTCTTTGGGGAACGTGTCGGGATTCAGAATTTCGGCACTTTCGAAGACAAGAGGTCGAGATATCTATTCCAGGATTCCCGAAATCGTGAAACGTGATACGGTTGTAACAATTTCGGCAAATCGACACTTCGGGATTTCGACAGTTGGGGAGCCGGAAACTTGGTAACAAGAGTCGCGAAGTCACGAGATCTGAAGTTCCGAAATAGTGAAGGGTGTGATCACATAGTGGATCAAATAATTTGAATTGGTTCCTAGTGTCTGTTCATGCGGGCTCAATTTAGAAGGACCTGTGGAAAGACACCATTGTATGCGTGTAGGATTCCCTGAAGAGGAATCAAAGAGTCGATCAGACTTAGGGGCAGAAATAGAATGATCCTGAGTGGACCTTGACCCGAGGGTTCGGGGGTTTGCATCACCAAGGCTATCATCACCAAGACCTAGTGCCTCAGTAATATGACCAAGAATAACCAAGGAAGATATTATCCAAGCGTTTCACACTCTCCAAGATAATAAGAACCAAGATATAGAAAAATAGCACAATCGCAACTGTAACTTCCTTGTGCATGCTCCAGAAGGAGTTGTCTTCATGTCAAAATGAAATGAGCCAGTCCTATATTTATACTAATCTGGGCACCAGTCTGGGGTTGACTTCTTATTTATGGGTCTCAAAATTCTTCATGCGACTTTTGTAATGGTGTAGATGGGTATTATTATACTTTCTTGTGGAGAATGAATTCTCAAAGTTGCAAATCTCCAACAAATATAAGGGTAGTATTCAGGTTGAACAACGTGTTGATAATAAACAATTTTATAGTGAATTTAACTATAATAATTGAGTTAATTATGGTTGTGGTCCTAAATTCAACCTTCCCAATATTGAATTAAATAAGTTTAATGGAACATAGGTCATTAAATAGGTCAACCAAATAGAGAAATATTTTGAACTACATAATATTGTGGATGATAAGAAATGGATTCACATAGAAAATTTGAACTTTAAGATAAAACCATATCAATGATACCAATGGACAGTGAAAAGGAATCCCCCTTTTATCATTATAGTTGGAATTTATTTACAAGATACTTAGAAGACCAATATGATAAAGTTTGGGAACTTGACTACTGCAGTCAATTCATAAGAACCAAGCCCTTACGTGATATTGAAGATTATAATTCATAATTCTAGGTATTGGCCACAAGGGTGGATGAAAAAAGTGATGAAATATTGTTGCAAAGTTACATGGGTGGATTAAAAGAGGACATTAAAAACCTATATTTTCTTAAAAAACCCTACAAATATTATGGAAGATATGCAATAATCTCATCATATCCAATCCAAGAATAATGTTATACACAAGTCTAACATTGGAGCACACACAAGAAGCATAGATCATTCTGGGATTCATAAGAAAAACATACCTTAACCAACAAGGTTTACACCTGAACAAATAGATGAAAGAAGAGAAAAATGACTATGTTTTAATTTTGATAGCAAGTAGAGTAAAGGGAAAAAATATAGTGATAAGAAATTATTCTACATAGACAATGAAGAGGTAAAATATTGAGAATTGGAACCATCACAAGATCTAGAGCTAGAAGAGACTACTCCAATGATATCACGTCATGCATTGGCCGACATCAATGTTCCACAAAGCCTTGATATAGAAGTATATATAAAAAACAAAAGGGTAATAATGATGATTAAGTCTAGTAGTACCCATTACTTCATCAATTGCAAATTATCAAAATATCTCTATTGCTTTATATATCCAACACCAGAGTTCCAAGTATTCATTGCAGATGGAGGTACCATAAATTGTTATGGGGATTTCCATAGTATTAAGCTCAATATGGTGGAGTATTTATTGGATAGTCCCATGATTTCCAACCAAATGGGTGGTATTGATGTTGTATTATGGGTCCACTGGTTGCAATCATTGGGAACAATGCCCCTTGATTTTCAATATCTTTTCATGATATTTTCCTCAAAAAGAAAGGAAATTGAGCTTAGAGTTATCCAAAGGAAACCCTCTAAAGTGATCAGCTCTAATAACATGACAAAATTACTCAAAAGAGTACACCATGGTGTAATTTCACAATTGGGTACAATATATGTTCAAACATCTATAACCTTTGCTTCAATGGATCTACAAAAAGTTATCAACAATCATTACAAGGTATTTGGAGAGATGCCTAAGGGTCTTCCATCTACTCAATATTAGGGATTATTTTAAGGATGAAAATTTACTTTAAAATGTAGAAACCTTGGCGAATCTTACTAATCCTTCATATGCCAACAATAAATGTTTGGCGATATTTTTGTAAAAATATTCAAATTTCTAAGGATTTTATATAGCGTTTATAAAATTTTGGCGATTTTTAAGGTAAAATAATTTTATCCTATAGAATTTGGGTGAATCATTTTTAAAATAGCGAATCTCATTTTTGGAAAAACCATGGAAAATTAGCCCATGAGCGAAATTAAGCCCCTAAAATCATCCATGCGAGTCAATATCATGTATCATAATATATTTACATGTCTTACTCATGCATGCATCATAATAACAAAGATAGAAACATCATACATCATAATAACAAAGATAATATTCAACACATAAATATTTTTCATGGTACTCACAATATTTGTCTTACCACCACTAATTGATGGAAAATATATATATTGTGAGTATCTTATAGAAGAATATCTTTGTTTCTTTGCATCCGATAAACAATCACAATAAATCAAGTTGTCACCATTGGAAAAATGGGGGTACAACACCTCTAATACTTTGAAAAAATTCCCCCATTTATTGCACTCTAAAGTTGGTATCCTCCATCCATCACATCACTTTAGACAAGGAAACCTCATGTTCAAGCTAAGGAGGATCACGTTCAACATCAATGATAGGCTCCGACTATTTAAATTATTATGTATGTACAATAAATAATATAATACTATACAAATTATTATAAATAATATTTTATTTACCATAGCTATAATTTATTGCATGTAAAGCTATTATTTTGTATATTCAATGTTAAATTTAAAACTAAAAAAATGATAAAATATATTTAAATAATATAATAATGTTAAAAAAAATCATTGCTATTTCTTTATATAACCGTTATAGTTACATGATAGTAGAAGTTACGCTTAAAGGAAGATATATTTGGGTTTGTCTAATTGTTCTACATTTGTTTCTTTTTTGTCAGAATTCGACCACATAAATGCACAAAATCACATTTTTTTTTTGTTTAAATTTCATTTATGAATGCAAAAATGGATTTAACATGTTGAAAAACACCTCGGGCCCTCAGATTTCAAAGAATTAACCACTGAAATTTGCACATAAAACAATTCTCGACCGGATATTGGACAAATATCTACGGAAAAAGGGCCTAAACCTAGAAATTTTAGACTACAGCCATATATTTTATTGGATAAAAGTTTAATTAATACATTTTAAGGGTAAACAAAATGTGTTTTCCATGTAAGCACATTTCATTTTTGGTTAACATAAAATATCAAGTATATGTACTCTTTGGATGCATATTTAAAATTCTAGATCCAGTGAGTACCTGTGATACAAATAAGTGAAATATTGTATTTTTTTTCCCTTCAAAATAATCAACATAAGTTAAAATACTATCATTTTTTCTCTTAATTGTATAATTCATAATATAAATCTTTATCA
Organism: Picea mariana; assembly: GCA_032191745.1. NCBI lineage: Eukaryota > Viridiplantae > Streptophyta > Pinopsida > Pinales > Pinaceae > Picea > Picea mariana. Next base: position 43,875 of record JASDQU010309972.1, on the reverse strand, counting down.
TATTTCAAGGTGGAAATATTCCAATAAATACCCCATTATGATTTTATTCAATACCAATTTTTTTTTCATAAGTAGAAACATTGGTAATATACAATATTCCATATATATTATTCCAAAGTTATTTATCATATCTCAAGAAATATCACAGAGCTCTCGACAAATGTGAAATTTATATGTGGTTAACTACTATCAAATAAAAACATGGAACATAATCACACTTGACTTATCTAGCTCCAATTGAATGATTATAATTGCCCAATTTTATACATTTTTATTGGTTATTGAATTTCCTACCCAACAATAACCTTTTTTCTTATGAGACCCATTTTAAACTTCAAATTGTCTTTAATGAAGCATTTAAAAATCAGAATTGAAGGAACCTTGAGGTAATAAATTGAATATTCCCAACATTACAACCATAAAAATTACATATATCCCTTGATAAACAAAATAATAATAAGAAAATAACAATCAATTATTACAACCCTATAAGTTGTTTGAAAGAATTGGTAGAATAGGTGACAAATTCTAGAAAATACAAATAATTTGTTAAAAAAAAATATGAATTAGGAATATGAGATATTCATATCAAAACATCTGCTACTTATCAAGATCAATCACAAGTTTCATTGTAGTGGTTATGTCTTTTCTTAATAGATTTCTTAAAATTGTTGTTGTAGTAGATGGACCTGAACTACACGTTGGAGTTTATATATATATAATTTTTTTATCTTTAAGACCGAAAATTATGTATATATACATAATTTTCTTTTCTAAGATCTACATCAAGCAGACTATTCTGAGCAGTGCAGTCTCAAATATTGCACACCACAAAACTCCATCACTGAACACTCAGGACTTACCGTGCAATGGGAAACTTACTATATTTTCTACGCCCTGTGATAAAATACTTAAAGAAACAATTTCTTCACTATATACTAATCTTTAACACATAAAATCATAAACACAAAAGAAAGATCAAAATTACACATAAATTGATCAACAACCAAACTACTTGATGTATATATTTAGAGTTGATGCGCTACATGTGGTTAAAAGGTAGAATAACTAAGATGAGCTTCGGCTCCAATGAATTCTTTGACTACCTTCCGTTGTTGTTGATACTTCTTTGTTTTGTTTCTATTTTTGTCTCTACTGTGTTGACTAACTAAATACTTAGACTTATAAAGACTTTGATTAAGACTTCCTGCAAAATAAATACTGACTCAACATTTAAGACATCAATAAATTCGTCTGACTCTCAACTACTTAAATGGACTCGAGAAAGATAAGAATCTGATCCATTAATAACTCTCCCACTTTCCCACTGACTAAGACTAAGATTGTGTAGAAGCAAATGTACACTGATGAACTATGGCTACAGTCTAAAAAACATATTGACTAACTGAGAAATCTACTTACTAAAAAAACAGTTGTTTGACAAAATCAACTGACTAACAAAATCGTCGAAGACGTGAGCTCACCAACTTGTAATTACTATTTCCAAAAATCCCCCTTAATTATAAGTAGGTGGGATTACAAAAATTTACATCAAAAATTGAATTTACATTTTACTATCACTCGTTTGTTATTTCATAGACACCCAGACTATGGTGCACATGTTGAAATTCATCTCTTGCTAAATCCTTTGTAAAAATATCTACGACTTCTTCTTTTTACCTACAAAACTCTAAACATATCTCTTTGTTATTCACAAATTCTCTGGTAAAACGATACATTGTATCAATTAGCTTATTTTTCTTCTGAAACACGTGATTCTTTGATAACATGATGGTTGAATTTTTGTCACAAAATATTGTGGTTGGTTCCTATTGTTCTTGCAACAAATCCTTCAACATTCTTCTCATCCAAGCTACTAGACAAGTTGCGCTTGTAGCTACGATGTACTCTGCTTCTCTTGAAGAAAGAGTCACTATGGGTTTCTTCCTTGATTCCCATGATACCATACCTATTCCAAAATTAAATATGTACCTAGAGGTACTTTTCCTGTCATCTATGCTTCCTCCATAATCATTGTCAATGTATCCAATAAGTTTGAAATCTTTTGAATTAGAATACATAATGATTTTTTTTCCATGAACATATCTCAATATCCTCGTTCTTGCCTTCCAATGTGATACTTTGGGATTTTCCATGAACCTTTATATTAGGCTCACTCCATACATAATATAAGGTCTTGTCACTATTAGATACATAAGATTTCCTACTGTTGGGGAAAAGGTATGGAATACCTTACTCAATGATTTTCAGGTCTTTCTTGGCTAGGAGAAGATAGTTGGGATTGTCACCTGGGGTTTATAGCCTAAAAAATATTCACTTAATCCACAAGTATCAATTACAAAGGATCAAGGATGTTCTTAGGCTTATATAAATGTACAATAAAATTAAACAAAGCTATGTGAGAGTATACAGAATTTACAATAATCTAAACATGGAGATAAAAGAAAAATAAACAATGATATATCATGAAGACACATATGTGAGACAAAAACAGTAATCTGATTTTATTTCATTATGAGACAAAAAACTAGGTTCTCTTTTACAAACCCCTGTTAGGGTAGGGACCAAACTCAGATTCACAAGCCTTTGATGGGAACCATACAAAAAGACTCTGATAGCACAATAAAATTGAAACTAATGATATGGATCAGCTTGCCACAACATTTTCTGACATTATTTTGCAATATATTCTTTATCAGACATGAAATTTAATTCATAAACAAACAAGAATACACAAACTGCCAAAGTTAAATCAAACACATTTAAAACAAGTTGTTGAAATATTTGATTCAATTTTGAATAATGTTGCCTTCAATAAGACCCTATTGTCATCAAGAGGATTAAGATTTATAGTAAACTCAAAATGAATGATAACTAAAAAATATCTCACTAATATAGAGCAAACCTTTTGGATGTAGTTCTCCTTCTATTCTCCCCTCTTGTATCTTCATTTGATTGAGCTTTTATTCTCTCTCAACAAGTTATGGTAGTTGAACTACTTTTGTTTAGTTAAGTCAAATTAAATTAATTAATTAGTTTGAGACAAATAAACAATAATAACATATAAATAATGGTCTTTAAATAATAACTAAATAAGTGGGACCCCTTGTGACTCCCAATTATTTCCTTTTATAATTATCTAGCATAAAAAATATCCAAATCATTCAATTCAAAAATATATCTTTGTAACTATCGCTTGATATATATATGCTCAAATGCTAAATACCACCAAAATGTAATATAATCATGTCCCCAAAAATAATTATATCCAAGCTGTCCAATAAAAAATGATCAAATGAATGTTGTTGTCCAAAACTGTGTCAAATATATGTTTGTTGTTCAAAACATTATCAAAAAAAAAAAAAAAATTGTCTTCAACATATAAAACAACCTCAATCATCAAAATCCTTATTTATTGTGTTAGGAATTAGGTCTCTTCCCAGTATTGTCCCCTTCCTCTGTTACTTATACCATTACTGCCCCTGCTGAAAAAAACTCATCCTGAAGAAAATGTTCAATGAATCATGAAAAAATTCTTCATAATCCATACATGCAACTTCACTTAAATGAATCAAGAGTTGCCTCTATTATTTACTACAAGACACATGCAATCCATCCATAAAAATTTCATCAATTAATTTCCATACGAGCATGGGGTTGATAGGGTCATTAGGAGTATGGGCGGTTTGTATTGTGCGTAAAATGATATTGTGGAGGGTGAAAGATACATTGATATTGTTCAATAAATCATAAAAACAATCAACTTTGTATATAACCAGCTCCCAAAATACCAGTCATTAATTAGCCTCCATATTATTTCTTTTATTTCCATACATACTTCTCCTTAAAAATGAATCACAACAAAACATGGAGTGAAAATATGTAATTGGGATAATGAGGGGAGTGTATTTTGCTTAAAATGATATAATGGAAGGGACTCCAATGGTTACTATTATATCATTATCCATACTAAACAATTCCATTTTCAAAATCAATTAAAATTTCAAACCCTTTACTATTTCAAAATTGAAATTCAACACCCTGTTTCCAAAATTACAAAACTGGTGTTTCATTTCAAGGATGTTCATTTTTCATTTAGAAATTGCATTGCACATGAATAATTTCATTATTTATTTCCCAAGAAACGTTCAACAATGATAACACATCTCACGCACAATAGAGTCAAGGAGACATAGTATTCCAGTAATCACAACCAATAGTCGAAGAATGAATAGACTGAGGTCCACAACATTACCATCGATACTCTCTTAACCACTATAGATTTTCATGAAGTGGAATGAAAATGGATCCCTGTGTATAACAAAATTCCAAACTAAGATTTCAAATAACAAAGCCTCCAAAGTTCCCTTTTATTCTGGTTCGTAAAAAATCATTCAACACGTATATATTTCATCCACAGAGATACTCTTTTCTCATAAAAATCGTACACCTCAAGCATGTTAACACAACAGGTCGTATATCTTAAACAATTTTTTTGCAACAATTTCATCACCTCAACATTTCCACATGACAGACTATATAAAAAAATATAAGTGGGCTTAGCATTATTGTTAACATCGCACAGTGAACCTTGCACCATTTTTTAAATACAAGGTTCGATAATCAATCATCAACAATGATGCAATATAAGAGGATGAGATGACCAACAGTTTGAGGGTTTGGCCAAAGGAATATCTTCAACAGTCTAGCACCACCATAAGTTTTCATAGTCGTATTTACAGAGTTTATACAAGGGTGTGGGCATGATAGGCATGGAATCCACACAATTAAATGACACATGAAGGGTCTAAAAATAATCCAAAGGATGCAAACAATGGTACCATTCTCATCATATAGAGAGGAACCACAAAAAAAAATTAGAGACAAGGAAGGCCGGAAAACTTCCAAACAATATCGTTTTTCCACAAGTAAACCAACAGATCAAATACATAAAGTAAGACATACCCTTATCATTTTTAATGAGAAAAATTTACATACAACGTCATAGAGACCAAACTTCACCAATAATGCATACATAGTTGAAATCCCATAAAACTTTGGAAATGCACAGTCAATGAGAAAATTTAAGAGCCAAATCTTGACTTAAATAAAGAGCAGAGAGAAAACTTCATGGGTGGAGCAACAATACAACTCATACCTGTGTGTAAAATTTTTCCAGGGGAATCGACAAGGTTTTTATTCCTCTTCCACGACCAAACAAAGTGGAGTAGAAACAACCAACAAAGAAAATGTGGGAAATGGATAGGGTGGCGTGCTCAAGGTAGGTTAGAGAAACTTGCATTTAGTGCGCATTTTAATTACACTTACACATTAATCCAAGGCCAGTACGAGTAGCTAACCATACATCACATCAATCACTAGCTCCAAATCGACTTAATGCAAGCCGAATACATCATAGTTTTCCTATGTTTGAAACTTACAAATGCACCAACACTTTTGAAACCCCAATGTAACATACATCAATACTTTCTAGGGATATTGTGTCGCAACCTTTAGACTTCCAATTTAAATAATGCGTGCAACCCTTGTAGCATGAAATTAAGGTAATCACCATACCATACACTATTTATAAAAAAGCTAGAGTGTATATCCTTCCCCAAACTAAATGCAACATAATAATACTTGTGAGAGACATATAGGACAACATCATTTCCTCTTTAGTCAAATTACCCATAGCATTCTGCGATCAATTGTTTGGACAACGATTTAAAATCCAATAAGTGTAGAGCTTATATCGCAAGTAAGTCATAAACACATAAAAAATAAGTGTCGTATTTCCATCATATTCACACAAGGGGTCACACCTATTGGTATATTATTTAATATAAATAAATAATATGGAGTTGCAATCATTTTCAAAAAGGTACCCTACGTTGCGCTTTTCGGCGTCAACAAACTAGCGACTCCATAGGGAAATCTGTTTCCAACAGATTTAGAATTCAAAATTTTTGGTTTCGCAGACCAGTGAAAATGAATCAAAGCATTATTGATAATAACAGTTATGCAATAAGGGGTAAAACGATGGCTTAAGGGAAATAATGAGATGGCATTTTGGGAATAACTCATGAAAAGTGGTACACATGAAAGGGTTTGTTCCTGTATGCATAACATTCGATCAATATGTAACATATAATGCTTCTTAAATCTTCAAGGAGAAAAAAATTATGATATTCTCTTTTGAATCTCAGGATGGAGGGAAGAAAGGGATAGAAGAAATAGGGAAGAAGAAAAAATCAACTATCCTACAACAATGCTAAGAGAAGAAATCAATTTCAGTGATATCTAAAAGGAGGACATAGTGACAACTGTGTACATATTTATTGTTTATTGATCAACAATACTTACAGAAGGACATCACCATGGAAAAACTCATCCAAACTTTATCTTGACAAAATATCATGCAATCTAAATAAAACAAAAAAAGTGAAAGACAACTAAATAAACTAAAAAACCAATTTATTATTTATGTACAAAGGAAGGAAAAAACATCCTTGGAGTCAGGTAGGATGGAATTTTTCATAGAGAAATGCATCGTCTATTTTGGATAGATGATTAATGAATTGGAACATGATGCATAAAGAGTGTTTATCACCCTACCAACCAACAATTGCATGTGGCAAGGGTAGTGGGCTTATCAAGATCCAGAAAATGTGATTACCATCTTGCAGGACTTGCCAACCAACAATACGAGATTTCAGATTGATATTGGAAACATGATCATGAACAATAATATTAGAATTATGGTTAGATGTTTTGATGAAAAGGATGGAATTAATGGGCTCTTTAATCATTATAAGGTCATCATTTATGATCTCCTGGTTAGGAAAACAACTGCCATGCACCAAGGGAGAAAATAAAGGATTCAAATGCATAGGAATCCCTTTAAATTTATCATCATCAAAAGAAATCATGCATGCAAGGGAGATATGTATATCTTCATTGAATTCCTCAACCTCTTTGAACTGAATCAATGGGTTTGTGAAGAAATTCTGCAATGTAAAATATTTATTATCCTTATGGGAATTTTTAGAAAGAGAGTCAACATATTAATCTATATGGACCCTTGAATCCCATATTTTATCATATTCAGAACTGTCATGAGAAATATGAGGGATAGTGCTATTCAAATAAAGAGAATCCTCCATGCCAGATTCATCCATGAATATTACTTAATTAGACACAAGTCGATCTTGGGTAGGATATATTTCAAAAAGGTCATCATTAAAGGGGAAGGAATCAAATAAATCATTGTAAGAAGTAGGATTAGAAGGCATATCAGGAAAATAATCCTTACAGTCCTATGTGAATATAGCACTACGAGATGCATGATTTTCCTCTTGCACACTCGTCATGAAGAGAGAGGGATTTGTGTGATACTAATTTTTAACCTTTAATAACAATCCACATGTTAATTGTTCATCGGGACCATATAAAATGTTAGGGTCCTAACCCACACATAGGTAGAACAATATATTCAGATGTACTAAAGGTCAATATTAATAAGGCCTTGCAATAAAATAAAATAAGTCAAATGTAAGAAGACCTAATAGAAGCTTCCACTTCTAGAAGGATCTTCCTCTAGATGCTTATTTTGATATACATATTTAGTATAAATAGGAGTCAAGGGTATGAGAACCCTATCTTAGAAATTATTGTAATAGAGCTCTGCTCGACTAGAGGTTTCCCCCTCGAAGAGGCTCATGAACATTGCTCTCACAATCAAAGTGCTATTTCTGTTGTTATTCTTATATCATTTCATTGTTATTGTGGTGATTATTCTGGTTATATTGTTGTTATTCTTCCATTTCTAGCATTTTATTTATGTTCTGCATACTTTTTATATCTGGTATATTATAAGTGTTATCAGAGCACTTTCCTTGGCATAAATTGTGGGTAATTTTTTTCCAGGGTAGAGACGTATTCCAGCGTCTTTAAGCCACAGAGATCTGCCATTACCCACATAAACCCGTGGTTGAGGGATTCATACATGCAGGAAATACAAGTGGTTTTTAAGCACACATCTGTTGGCCACCCTTGTAACCCTTGTTGGTACCCCTTCGAGTGGTAGCGCATCAGACAACAAATGTGTATGGATCGGCCTAGATTTCTTGAATCCCTCTTTAGATAAACCAATCGGCCGCCTAACTGCTATAGTGCCACCGAGAACAACACTCGGGAAGATACTCTCTACTACCTGGGTAGTCGAGTAGTATGGATAAAGGTACGGTCAATCCTCCTTAGTTAGTCCCTTGAGATATTGCGCCGAGTACTACTATTGGACCCTGCATGTATATCAGAGAGCTATAGCACAGGGAAAACCCTTGTCTGTAGAACCCTTGAATACCTAACCCTTGGGGACAAAAACATAAACAAATTAAAACATACAAGAGCTATTGTCGTGTAACTGTGTTCGGGTTGCCAAGTAAATACACATTTCTTTTTGGTTAATAATTTCATCTCTTCACCCTTATCACATTCATCCATATCATTTTTCAGCAAAATTTTTGACCCTGCCCACCCCTTTTTAGTTCCCCCATCCTCATGGCCCATACCCATAACCAAGACTTGGAAGCTCACTTCAACACCTTGCAATCTAGTCTCATCGAGACCCAACAAGAAGTGAAACAAATCAATGCCAATTTTGCTACCATAAATACAACCATGCAGTCCTCAATGGAGGAAATCAAACAAGACCTCACCACCCATATTGAATCTGTATTTTCGACACTCTGCACTAAACTGCATATCCCTATAGATAACCCTTCCTCTTCCTCACCTCCACACACTGAAGGTGACCATTCCTCTCATTCCCATAACTTTCAGAACCATCACTTTCAATGTGACCTACGCCTTCCATGGGTGGATGTGACCAAATTTGATGGCTTGGACCCCACTGGTTGGGTAACCCAAATGGAACATTATTTCTCTTTATAGGTCATTACAGATGACTTGTCCAGACTCTGGTATGGTGTTCTCTATCTAGATCAAGAACGTTGGATATGGTGGCAATGGAGAAAAACTTCTCATCAAGGGTATATTGCTTGGACATACTTTGTGGGAGAGATTTATGAATGATTTGAAATTGACACCAACCATTTGCGCCATTTGACAAAGTTGAAACAATCAGGAACAATGGAAGACTTTATAGCTACCTTTGAGCTCATGGCTTTTTGGACAGAGGGCATGTCTGATGCCTTTTTCCAATAATGTTTTATCAGTGGCCTCAAGGATGAGATTCAGGCCCATGTCCTCATGGCTCAGCCTAAGAGTTGGGTGGAGGCTACTAAATAAGATAAAGAAGCACAATAGTTTGTATCTTCTCAAAACCAAAAACGCTCCTTTATCCCTCACCCTAAACCAGTAAATCCCACTACTCCCTTCGCACCACTAAAGATCCAAAAATTGACCAGGGCTGAAATGGATGAATGCCAACTCAAAGGCCTTTGTTATAATTGTGATGAAAAATATTTCTTGGGCCACAAGTGTAAGGAACAAAAGCTATTTATGGCCATCTGCGAGGATATTTCAGAAGAGGATATTCAAACACCCCTTGTGTCTGAATCACCTGAAACCCTTGACATAACCCCTCCCTCAGACCCTCCTAAAGTAGAACTGGTCATTTCCCTCAATGCTCTCCCTGGATTATTTGCTCCCCAAACCCTCAAGCTAATCGGTTACATTAAGCATCAGAGGGTCATCATTTTGGTTGATAGTGGAAGCACCCATAATTTTATTCATCACCGCATTGCCCAATAAACTCATTGTTACATCCATGCCATCAATAATTTCCAAATCATGATTGCCAATGGTGGCTCCATGAAATGTGGAGGGTGTTGTGAAAATGCGTGTCTCCAAATTGGTGACTACCACCGGAAATCTCATATGTTTTCTATAGACATGGGCAGGTGTGACATTGTGTTTGGTGCAGATTGGCTAAAGACTTTGGGTCCCATTCTCATGGATTTTAAGAAATTAACCATGAAATTTGACCAAGAGGGCCACCAATATAAGTTCCAAGGCATCATCACTGGTTCACCTGAGATAATTAGTTCCCATCGCATGGAAAATATGCTCAAAAAGGGTCATTCTAGTGTTATTTCTCAACTCCATTCCATCCAAGAAATAGAAACACCCTTGGTGCCACAAAACCTCCAATCCATCCTTTCTAAACATCAAGTGGTATTTTCCACTCCCCAAGAAATCCATCCTTCACATGTTGTTCATAATCATTCCATTCCTCTTGTGCTCGGAAGCCTTCCTCCCAATATCCGTCTGTATCGTCACCCCTTTTCCCAAAAAAAATAAATTGAGAAAATGGTCCAGGAACTCATTAATGCAGGCATTATCTTCCCTAGTACGAGCCCCTACTCTTCTCCTATGGTCATGGTCCTGAAGAAAGAAGTTTCTTGGTAAATGTGTCCTGACTTTCGTGCGCTCAACAAACTTACCATTAAAGACAAAATTCCCATTCCTGTCATTGATGACCTCTTAGATGAACTGAGTGGCACCAAATTATTTACTAAACTTGATCTTCATTCGGGCTACCACCAGATACATATGAAAGAGGAAGACATTCCCAAAACTTCCTTTATAACTCATGAGGGCCACTATGAATTTTGGTTCATGCCCTTTGGCTTGTGTAATGCCCCATCCACCTTCCAAAGACTCATGAATCAGGTCTTTCTTCCTCTTCTCCATCATTTTGTCTTAGTTTTATTTGATGATATCCTCATCTATAGAAAGACTTGGACTGAACATCTTGCTCATGTGGATTGAGTTCTCCATCTACTCTCTCATCACCAACTTTTCCTGAAATAGTCTAAGTGTGCTTTTGGCGCCTCAAAAATAGAGTACTTGGGTCATCTCGTTGGCAAGGATGGCGTTAGGGTGGATCCTAAAAAGATTGAAGCTATGCAAGACTAGCCTCACCCAAAGAATCTCAAAATCTTGCGTGGATTCCTGGGCTTAACAGGTTATTATCGCAAGTTTGTTAAGAATTACAAAAAGATTGCAACACCTCTCACTGCTCTCCTAAAAAAGAACTCTTTCACTTGGACTCCAGTTGCTTCTCAATCTTTTCAAACCTTGAAGATGGCCATGTGCACCACTCCAGTTCTGGCCCTTCCTGATTTCAGAAATACCTTTGTCTCCAAATGTGATGCTTCAGGGAAAGGAATTGGTGTTGTCCTTATGCAAGAGGGTCGGCCTTTA